>JAOPUG010159055.1:0-11109 GCA_027564375.1 Micropterix facetella | reverse complement strand
CCCCCCCCCGCCCCCGCCCGGGCCAGGCTTACAGGCACTTCTGACGATCAAGCGTCTCACCAAAAACGGCCCGTTACACTTTTTGCCGGCTGACTCGCCGCGCGTAACCACGGTAAGAGAGCTTTGCTCCAAAAAAACAAATAATAAAAAATACAAACGGAGCTGCCATGGAATTCACCAACCGGAGTCGGTCCATCGTTGACTTATTGTTACACTTCTGGGGGCGGTGGACTCCAGACTGACGACCGGATGTAGTAGGTTTAGGACAGCGGTTTTGCCACATGTGAGCGTACATCACCCATTCACTCCCCCTTGGAAGCCACAGAATTTGAGATACGGAAATGGCGGTTTTAGATATTTTTCCTAGGAAAGATTAAATTATTTTCCTGGAGAGACCAAGATCCTTAAAGAGGAGAAACAAAGATTTGGCTGGGTGGTCACGAGCGCCAACTTCCACCGCGCGAAGGTGAACAGTGAAGCCGTTCTGGGCATTTGCGAGATCATGACATTTATTTAATCTGTACTCGTGGTCTTTTCGGATATTTGATTCGGATATTTGATCGGGTATTTGATATAAGTGTCATCTTCCGAGATAGACAGTAAAGAGTTATATCTGGACGAATGCCTGTACACCCGAGACATTTAAGTAATTGAAACTGCTCGGAGACCGAATCGACCTGAAGCTTTCTCGACTCGAGAATCTAGAATCCAATCTGAAGCTTTCTCGACTATTGAGAAAGGTTTGTAGTGGTAGAGTTTTTGCCTTTAGTGCCATCTCGCACAAACCGTATTTGTGGTTTGGAGCTACTGTCAGACACTTGTTGGCATGAGCCACTGTGAGGCTAATTGCTTCGCGTATAACAGCAAGGACTGTACGTATGCTATCCTTGATCTAAGACCGCGTTGCAGGTAGATAAAATGTGTCTAGCTATGCAAGGGGTATTGCTACAAAGGTAATATGAACTATCCTTTAAATAGCTCCATCGAGCGAGATTACTGGGGTCTGGAGATGTATGCTGAAAGGCATTTAATTTAAATTTCAGTCTCACTGGTATGCAGTCATACAAAATTATCTCCCAGTGCATTGGACCAGAAATGTAAAAGTCCTCAGCTGATTATACCAATAATATTTTAATAACAAATTGTGAAAGACGAAAAATACGAACAGTTGTAGAAAATAATGAGACGCCTATCTCTCACTTCACGAACTACTTCCAATGGCAATTTATTTATTTATTTAATTAATAGTGAATAATAATAAAACATTTCTGAACTGACTTATTTGGGTATATAAGTAATTACAGAATGGCAATAAAATGTATACCCGATATTTTATGACAGGCAGTGTCAAGGTCACCCCAACTAGGCCAGGCCTGTTTTAAGGTGGCCTTTATTTTGATGATGTGTAAAATTGTCATCGTCCTTATAGTATGTAAAGAAGTAATGGGTAAATTCTATCTAAGGTATGGAAATAAATGAATAATCTAAAATTTTAATTCGATGAATGATAACAGAAATAATCAACATAGTAATCATCAATAACAACAAATAATAATCAAATGAGGAAAAAGGTAAAACGATATTTAAGTCATAGAAATAAAACGATAACCAAATTAATTAAAAATTAATGATTAATAATTGATATCACCAAATCACCAAATCAACATATAAACAATACAAACACATTATTCATCCTTAAAAAATCCACAGGATTAGATGGGCTTTCTACCGAACTATTCAAAAGTAATAGTCGCAAATTAAGCACACACATACTACACCTAATGACCCAAAGCTTTAAAGCAGGTATATTTTTGAACAATTAAATGTCTCCCCATATAATGCTAATCTTTAAACGCGGGGATAATGAATGCATTGACAACTATCGACCAATAGCGCTCTTAAATATATAAATATGTTGTCAGAAGTTGTTGAAAAAGTGATAAAGAAACGAATAATGATGTACTTGAATGATCATGATAAACTTTCTGATAGTCAATATTTAGATTCAGGGAGGGCATCGACACTGGAGATGTTATCTCACACGAGCTGTTCCTGGTCAAATTACATGATATTTGTACCCATTTAAAGGTACGCCGTTAGTTTAGGAGCTATTCGACAGGCAGAACCAAGTTACACAAATAAACGGGGCCAACAGTTATACAGTCGACATAAATTTCTGAGTAACGCAGGGCAACGTTCTTGGCCCATTCTATTCCAAAATTATTTGAATGAACTGTGGAAACAGACGATAGATGTTTTTCTCTTGAATTTATAAGAGTTTTTATGAGATAATAATGATAGCACCACCTAAAAAAGTTTTGCGCGCACATTTACTGATTAATTGATTGATTACTTGAAAAAATATTGATTTTTTTTCTCGAAATATAATTATTTCTTGCAATAATTATCAAAAATATTGTGCTCAATTCTGCCATTCTCATTTATTTCTAGATATATACTAAGGTTGATTAATAAGTACCCGTGTTTTAAGACAGGTAGCGTTAATGAGGTGAGTTGGCATTAACGTCGTGTGCAAACGACACCATACTAAATTTCAGACTGATTCATAAGTTAGTTTTTTTTGACAGCCAGTTGTATCATACGTGTGTCGTGTTTCCCAATAAAATGGAAAAAGAACAATATCGATCCGTATTTCGCTTTTTATTTTTGGATGGAAATATATGCGAACGAATAAAAGCGAATGGGATGCTGTCTATATATCTTCACCATCTATAACAACCGTGAGATATTGGTTCAAAGAATTTAAATGTGGCCATACATCTGTTTTTGATGAAGAGCAGCCAGGCCGTTCGGCAGACGTTGTTACCGAGGATATCGTTGAAAAGGTCCACGACATGATTCTCGCTGATAGCTGAATAAAGTGTGTGAAGTAGCAGAGGCTGTAGGCGTATCGCATGGAATGGCAATTAATATTGTAATGATAAGATAAACATGAGATAGGTGCCGATATGTACCGCGATTGTACAATGGATACGGATGTCAATGTCGCAGCAATGTTTGGACCTCTTTAAGCGAAATTCGCAGTAGTTTTTCCGTAGAGTCGTCACCGTTGATGAAACCTGGATATATTATTTTAAGCCAGAGACCAAGCGACCGTCAAAACAAAGGATTTTTTCGGGTGAATCTGCTCCAAAGAAGGTAAAGACGGTCTCATCAGCCGGAAATGCCATGGCCATGATTTTTTGGGATTCGAAAGGAATAATTTTCATGGACTTTTAGTAGTAATTCTCATGGATTTTTCTCATGGACGTCAGTGAATTACTAGACCGATTCGATAAGAAATTGAAGGAGACACGGCCCCATTCGGCTAAGAAGAAGTACTATTTCACCACGACAGATCACCAAAACATTCATCCGGAATTGTCGCGGCCAAATTGCATGAACTGCGCTACGAATTACTCTGCACCCACCGTACTCGCCCGACCCGGCTCCCTGCGATTTCTTTCTGTTCCCCAACATAGAAACATTGCTTGGAGGGAAGAAATCAGCTGAAACCAGGAGGTTATCGCCAGGACAGAACTAGTTTGAAAAGTCGTATTTTTTGGGGGGTTAAATAAATGGCGGAAACGTTGAGAAAATTATATCGACCTAACAGGAGGAGGAACAAAAAAATTCGAAAAACTTACATCTTCATTCCTAACACGGTTACTTATTGACCAACCCTCGTACACTTAATATTAAATATCGCTGCTGATCTCCAATCATGCTCCGTTACACAAGATGCAGCAATAAAAGTGTAATGAAAGTCGGTCATAGTTCACGCAGTCAATTAACGTAAAATATACTTCTCGCACTTTCTCACGGATTGCAACTAGTAAAAATTAATTAGATAACAGATTTTTTAATCTGTGCACTGTTAATTAACTACTAAGTGAGCGAATGAGAAAGTTTTTACTTTATTTACTTATACAATTCGTAAGAAAATATTTCAATTTAGGCAGTGTCTCCGGTGCCGGCGCTTCACTTTGGTCAATATGAGCTCACTAGCGTGACAATATTTTTCGAAAGCAAAAATAAAAATTTCTAAGTGTGTAAGTATATCATCTCAATATTTTATTCACTTTTTATATCAAATTATCTATATGTGTAACATCCAATATGCTAAAAGTTATAGGAAAAATAAAAACATGACAAAGATATCAAATAATTTATTCCCTATTTACAGTGGGTTTCTTAAGTAATTAAACAACGTGCTTAAGTAATTGCAACATTCTTATGACGAATATAATTTATCATTTTTATTTCTTCTTTATAGCACCCAGCTTCTACTAACAATCTGTCAACAATAGGCACCCTTACTGAAATATGGTGAGCAATTATAAATAAGGTAAAACTAATCCGCGTGAAATTTGGAGTACACTCTTCTATGTCGAACCCTCTTCTTAAAATGTTCTCAATGCCCATCGCCGAGCGCGGGGACAAGTATATTTGTATACACAAGATACAGTGAGTGTTGAGTGCACGGCGGATTTTCAAAATTCACGTGCGTCGACCCCCCTGCCCCACCACAGTTATAATCTGCCTAGTAACAGCAGCATTTTCCCGCCTACCCGTAGAACAACGAATGACGATTGGATCACTTAAGCCTACCCTGGTCAACGGCGGTTGCAACATCATCGAAAAGTCGGGTGCTACAAATTTCATTCGTCGTTTTTGTTTTATCGTCGTCTCACTGTGGAGGCAGGAGGACATGAATTTGGCTGAGATAATCGGAAGTGCAACAATGACTGATATGCATCCTGCACGTGGTGGGGATTTCCTTGCGGGGGAAAATCTGGTGGTGGAACCATGGTTTGGTCTTTATTTGCGGTCGGATTTGACAATATTTCTTTCCTTTGACCAATGAGGACTCTCGTCACCTCTGGGCTAATTTGTTAGCGAGCTCAAATAGGGAAGAGGTCCGAGAGTAGCAGGCAGCATTCGGCTGTGAAACCAGAAGGTCTGGCCACGTTCGCAAGCACGTCGGCCTTCTCGTTACCCATTATCTCCAGGTAACCAGGGATCCAGCAGAGAATCATACGGAAACCAGCCGTTTCTAATCTATGATATCTCCGTCGCATTTCGTTCTCAATGTGGAATGGGTTTGTTGCGGGAGGTGAATCCAAATTTTTGATTAAGACTTAGAGAGTCGGTAAAAATTATAGTAAATTTTAATTCAGACGATAGCTGTATCGCCTTTACTACAGCTACACACTAGGTAGCCGTATGAGATTATGGTGGTCGCTACTCATATGAAAGACTGCAGCGTCGACATAGCAACCCTCGTCTGTTTTAGAGCCATCTGTGAATGGATAATTCCAACCAGGTCAATTTTTATCATGAGCTCGTTGGAAAGCGGACCATTGTCAGGTTGGCATTCGCCGTGTCTCGTAGAAGTTGAGAGAGATTGTGTACCGGTGTACGATATCAGGCTGTCCGTTTAGTCTCCGATGGCTTTTGCATAAGAGGGGTACTTTGGCAATTGGAGTGGAGGCTGCGCTCAATAACGAAGACAACATTGTAAGTTTGGCGCCAGACGCTTAAGGTAAACCCTATCGGCGAGGCTCTGGCACTTTAGATCTATTGGAGCCTCTGAAGCCTCGACATGAAGGGCATTCAGTAGGAGTTCCGCATTCAGTAGGAGACATGAATTCCATGTAGAGTTTCATGTAGTGAGATATGAGTTCCACATAGACAGCAGAAGCAAGCTAATGTGTAGGGTAGTATAACTTGTAGTGTTATCCGTCAAAAGATTATTATATGATAGCTAACGACATGATACTTGTGTATTAGTGGTGTATTACTACATTTCTAAAAAAAATACATGTAGTATTGTTTATTAAGTATGTGTAGTATTTCTGCAGTGACTGCCGTTGGTGGGCGTCTACTTCTGTCGTCATCTTCAAGGCTAGTTCTGCTCCTTTTAAACATTCTTAAACTATCTAAAAACAGAGAAAGGTACGAAGACTTACCCTCTCTTGTTTGTAACTTGGTAAGAAATGGGCTCGGCTTAGAAATGGGATCCGATAAGAAATGGGCTCGGTTACTAGAATCGGACCCCGCGTGGTAAATTCGCCTATATTAGTACAATTCTCTAATTACGGCATGAACCTCTATATTCTACGAAATTCTAAGAAATTACGCGACGAAAACATCAGCTTCTCCGAGGATACAGCAGATAGAGGTGAGACGTACCTTGATACCTCATATTATTGCTGCGAGGATCTAGGACACAAGGCTCAACTGAAAGGTGTGAATTTATAAACAACAAGCTTTGGAATAGCGAGAGTAAGGAAGGTGTATCCGCTGAATATTCATCTGAGCCGCCTACTTACTCCATTCGCCCGAAAAATGCGGTCTACTCCTACTCACAGACCGCAATGACAACGTTAAAGATCTCCTCGGAAGCTGACGCTTACACAATTCCCGCGCTACACTCCCCATGTTGATTGTTTGCGGAAAGTACCGATAAAGAAAAAGAACGACACCGGATCACACAATTCTCGCGATGTTACTGCCGCGGACCCCGGGCATGCTACATATGCTTTTTCTTCCACCTGAAGGAAGAATTGCCACGAATCCTGTCAACACCTCAATGGACCCAAAGGATGCGGACACCATGGATGACTTCTGTTCTGGACTTCTGTTGTGGAAAAACGATGGTATTAATAAATATAAATTCAATATTGCAATCATAAATATTCGTTCAATTAGTAAAACGTTGGATGAGATTAATAATTTGCTATTTATGTACAATATTCATATTCTTGCCGTGCAAGAGATTTGGCTATTGGACATCGATGAATCGCTCTGCTCGCTCGTGTGCCTGGTTACGTTTTTGTACAATCGTATCGAATGAATGGTAAGAGAAAACGCGTTGGTGGAGTTGGTTTTTTTATTCAGAATAATTTTACCTTTAATATAATAAACTTGAATATGATATTAGATTATAGCAAATATGGATTAATTTTACTTATAAAAAACAAACATTTATCATAGGTTCAATATATCGTACAAGTGACTATGGCTGGGCAGGCTGCGCTCAATTGTTTGAAGATCGGCTGTCTTATGTGTCGCCTATCTGTGACATATTCATGGTTTTGGAAAATTTTAATGTAGATTTGCTGGCCGCTCTTTCACGCAAAGCCAGCATACTACATGGATGTATCGATGCATTTGGCTTAAATCAAATAATATCGCATCCGACACGCATAACCGATACTCTTAAGTTGTTGCTTGATGTGGTTTGAACTAACTTGAAAACCGATTGCATTCGATCTTCGGTCCTACCCATGCCACAACTAATCGATCATTAACTTGTTTTAGCTTCGCTTAATTTGCCTAAACCAGCAAAAGTCATACGCACAATCGAGTATAGGCCGATTGATCGGATTAAACAAGACACTTTCATACAGCATCTGTCTAAAATCGATTGGTCAACTTGTTTAAAAACACATTCCCCTGAAGACCATCTCAACATTCTTAGCAACCTACTTATATCTGCTTTCGATAGGTTTTTCCCCGATGCGAAATCACATGATACGCAAAGGAAATACACCATAGATAAATGATGAAATCAGGGACCTTATGTTCGATTGCGATAAACTAGCTAAAAAAGCTCGTAGTAATGAAGCCTAAAGAAAAACATAATCGTTTAAGAAATTATATTAATAGATTTTGTAAGCAAGCGAAAAATGAATATTTTTGTCAACGCGTGAATTCCAATTCAAAAATTAGTAAACTGTTATGGAAAGAAATCAATCAGCTCACAAATCCAAACTCTTTTGATAGCGCTTTGTCACCGAACTTCGATGCAGATTCGTTAAATATATATTTCTCCGATAACTCTAAATTCTTAAAAGCTGACGTAGATTTTATACTGTATTACAATACATATCCTAATTTACGTAATATCAATACTCTGCAGTTTTATAAGGTGTTTTTCAGGGAAGTAACGAAATATATAAAAGAAATTAGCTCAAATGCGATAAGGAATGATGGCATTTCAATTAAAATGATAAAAATCTGTTTGCCATATATGATAGACTATATAACTGCTATCATAAAGCAGTGTATCGAAATCAGTCGTGTGCCACGTCGATGGAAAATTTTACTTATTTTGCCCAATTCCAAAGAAAACACCTGTTTCCAATTTTAAAGATCTTCGCCCTATCAGTATTCTTCCATACTTTTCAAAAATCCTGGAGAAGGGTATTTATTCACAAATGCTTCCCTTTATTGCGGAAAATAATCTGCTTCCTGATTTCCAGTCTGGCTTTCGACGCAATCATAGCAACTCTACTGCGCTGGCGCACGCCATTAATGTGTGTCTGTCTACTATGGATAAAGGCAATGCAATGGCCCTCATACTTTTAGATTTCAGCAAGGCATTTGACTCTCTGGACCACTCCCTTATGCTAGTAAACTTTTACATATATCCGTGGTTGAGCCATCCTGCGAATTGATTCGCATCTATCTTTCAGAGCGATTCCAAAAGGTTATTTTGACATATTTATCTGGCCTACAACCGACATCTTCTCTCTGCAAAGTTAAAACAGGTGTAACACAAATATATATACTAGGTCCGGTCTTATTTGCACTATAAAATTCTGACATAGCTGCAAATTTTGAAAATTGTTGCTATCATATATATGCCGACGACTCACAACTGATGCATCCTATAGACACGAATTGTCCATTTTCGGCAGTCTGTAAAATTAATACCGGTCTTGGAAGATTATCTGCGTGATCCAAAAAACATGGCCTACAAATCAACCCTGCGAAATCATGTTTTATAATTATTGGGTCAAAACCGGCCAGGACTAAAATTGCCACCTATGTTTCTCTTGCAATAATGGTGAATAGTACGTCAATACCGCTTGTCACTACGGCTAAAAACGTAGGTATAATCTTTGAGTCAACATTACGGTTTGAGCAACATGTTAGCAGAAGCGTTGTCTAGGGTTTCTCACGTCTGAAGGCTTTATACAGAATTCGGGGTACATCAGCGTTAGAATCAGAAAACTACTTGTAAATGCTCAAATATTGTCTGTAATCGACTATGGCGAATGTGTGTGCGGGCACCTGTCTGTATAGAAAGACCGAACGGAGACTCCAGAGATTGAAAAATGCCTGCGCAAGATTTTGCTTTAGGATTCCTCCACGTCATTATGTGTCACCATTCCTTGCTAAGGCTTTGATGTTCGATATTAGTAAAAGAAGACAGCTCCATCTTGCGACCCATGTAATCAAAATACTACGCAATATACAACCGCTTATGGTCTGGTCCCGTAACCGACATGACCACTCAACACGGGCGCGAGAACCACTTGCAATAGTTCCCAAAAATAAAACTACAAATTTCCAGTGCTGTTTCTCTTACTATTCTTCAGTTGTATGGAATCGGTTGGGAATGGCATTGCGATCGAAATCAATTGGAATTTTCAAGTATCACTAAGAATTTGTTTTAAAAAAGATTTTTAGATATTTCTTTTTTTAATTTGATTATTATTATTGTTAATTTGATTATTGTTATTACCTGTTAATTTAATTTTTAATATTGTTTTTGTATATTTCTTTTTATCGTGACATTTGATGCTGATTATTTTGATATTGATTTATTTATTTTTGATTATATTCATTTTAGTTGCTTGAACTGATTTTACCAAAAATAGGTGTCCTGAAGACCAGGTTAAGAGATATCCTGATGATACCCCTAATTTGCAGCGATTGTAGTTTTATTACATAGTCTCTGCCTATTGCTTACTTGACTATTATATAGTTTTTGTATATTTTCAGTTGGAATATATAATTTTGTGTTTTTTGTCTATTTTTTGTATTAACAACTGCAAGAAAATATTAAATGAATAAATTAATAAATAAATAACAATCGTTGCCCGAGAAGAACCGGTTTCGCCCAAAGCAGATAAATGTTCAAAGCTTAACACTTCAGATAAACTAAAAGTCATAGAAGATCATAGCACGCAAATGTTCTCGCTAGAGCCCCATCGTAGCAGACGAAAAGTCGGGAAGTGATTACAGAATAAATATCAAAAAATATATTATTTGTTTAATTGTTGTAAATGGCATTTCACGTTCGATATTTAAATAAATTTGCTACTTAGAAACATAGGATGTATATGCCTTTCATTTTTAAATTTCGAGCATCTCAAAATTTATATAGTGAACATGCTATTTGAAGATATGAGTGCATATAACCAGATCAGCACATCCTAGATTAAAGGTACTGTAGTCATTTGAATCTCACTCTGCCTAAATTTTAGTAAAGTGCTCGCTTGAGAAATGGGGAGACATGATTTTGCGGAGGTATAGTGAAACAAAATGCAGCACAGGCATTTTGAAGACTTTGCAGTCTCTGCTAAAAAATTTTATACAGTCACGGAATACTATCGACATGATCGATGCTTTATCTGTTAAGATTCGGACCTTGAAACTGGGAGAGATTTTTATTCTGTAGTAGTCCCCGAGACGAGAGATGCCTCAATTGACTCTTTTGCTAATATAATCCACAAATCGATGATTTGAGTTAAAATAAATACGAAGCCTAATACCATAATAATAAATAACACAATAAATACGTGCAAAAGAAATTAAAGGATAAATACCGAAATAAAGACGACAATACCGAACCCCGAGAGACGCCTGCGAGTACCGTCTCTGCCCTTTATATAATCGTTCTTACTACACTCTCGTTCGTCGTTTTCTGCCGTCTGGATGTGTTTGCGGTAAATAAAAATCCGAAGATAATCAGCCACCAAATCCAATGTCCTGCCAATAGAAATTAATTGTCCTAGAGGCGCATATCATTAATAGGCGAATACACTCTTTGTGGCCGCGACCGCAACGCAAAAAATAAATGGTATTGTTTTATGTTTCCCATTATTAAAATAATATCTTTGCATTCAGCACTACTATGCTAATTAATTGTAAATAGCCATTAAATCGCCTAAGCACATACAATTAAATATAATTTGCCTTCACCAGTAGGCAAGTACATAAACACGTTGTAATTCTTGGCGAATTATCAATTATTACGTCGTCGGTTTTATAATAGGATGACATAAAAATAAAACCGGTCTAGTGCGAGAC
>JAOPUG010159040.1:0-26639 GCA_027564375.1 Micropterix facetella | reverse complement strand
AATATTCCTAAAACATAGGAATTTTATTAATCAAGAAAAAATTAAATTTTTTTTTTGTTTGGTATGAAAAATGAATTGTGTTCAAAGTCGAGTTAGAAAATGACGTTTGCCCAACTTTAGAGCTTAATTAACTCCAAATTTGTAACACATAGGAAATCAGAGTTTGCATAAAATATAATAAAATGAATCAATACATTGTCACTCCATTAACCCAATTGCCCGAGTTCGATTTTGGATATCCTGAAAAAATGGTTAAAATCGTTTCCGCATTTCATCTCCTCACATATAAAAATGCTGTTTTAATTTTGCTTCTAATTATTTGCCAATCTCATAAAAAAATATTTGCTTATATCTGGATGTATTCATATTTTTACTGGTTCCCGGAAATTATTTTGAGGCGATTCTCACTCACTTGCTCGCTCGCTCGCACGCACGCGCGCACGCACGCACGCACGCACGCACGCGCGCACGCCCGCCCGCCCGCCCGTACGCACGCACTCATTCACGAACGCACGCACGCCCGCACGCACACCCGCACGCACGCACGCACGCACGTACGCACGCACGCAAGCACGCACGCACACACCCACTCAGTCTCTCAGTGATATCACTCTCACTAAGGAAATTATAATATAAACTTCAGATTCTATTGATCCATCACTCCATTCAATCACCAACCATCCATCGTACGTACTTGAAATAAGGATACTATGGTTATACTACTTTAAACTACGCTTAGATCTACATGTGCAAAATGACTACAAAACCGAGAAAGCAAAATAACAAATATTACATAAATCGAAGACTATCGCGGTTTAACAATTTGAATGAAGAATAACAATTACGAATTATATTACGAATGAAGAAGTATTACTCTATATAATGAAATTTTTTAAAGCAATCTCCCAGGTACAGTGGAACATTACAAGTCGCACAATACAAGAAGGTCCTAGTCTTTTTTTTTTGCTTTCAATACACCATAAGCAAATCTTTCGCACCTTACCTTTAAGGAATGTGGTGGATCTAACGAAAACTGATGCTGTGGAAAAGGTGGGTAGCGGTTCCTATCTTCGCGCTGCCGCGGCTTAGGCACATACGGCAAATGCACGTTCATGATACTATCGACTAGATCCAGGCGGAAGGCCTGCTGCCTAATTTTAGTAGCAATACACCTATGTAAGAGGATACAACTGTTTAATATAGACACGTTGAGAAGCCTCTTGAATAGTTTCTTATACCATTTTCTGTGCCTTTTTCGTTCGACCAAGTAAGGCTCCAACATCTGGTCCTTCTTGTCGACTGCTCCCATGGAATGGTTGTAGTCGTATATCGCCGCGGGTTTGTAGTTCAACGGCCTACCTGGTCTAGCACCCACTTCGACTACCTCAGTGCCATGGCATGTGGATATGAAGTAGACAGGTTTTTTATCCTGGTAAGCCATAACCACAACATCCCCGGAATGTCGAGCTACGAATGTCCCTTCTACAGGGGTGACGAATTTAATGAGTGGTGACACGTTTTTGCGCGATTTGCGCAAAGTGCCAACACAATCGGTTTTGTTCCGTTTAAGGAACCTCGATAAAACTGGGGAATTGAACCAATTGTCCATGAATAACTTATGCCCCTTGTTAAGTAGAGGCCTAATGAGTCGCACGACAACGTCAGTGCTTTTTGGCATTGGAAATCGGTCATCGTTATTTTTGCCCGTGTAGATTACGAACGACCACAGGTACCCCGTAGCCGATTCGCAGAGTTCGAAGGATTTTATTCCGAAGCGAGCGGCCTTCGATCTGATACACTGTTTGAAGGACAGTTTACCCTTCCACAAGGTCAACGACTCATCAATCGCTATATTTTGCTCCAGTACATAAGCCTCCTGAAACTTCGCATTCAAGTGCTCAAGTATTGGGCCAAGACAGAACAACTTAGATGATCTGGCAGTGCGGGTGTTATTGTCTACAAAGTGTAGAGCTCGTGATAGATGTTCAAAACGAGACTTTATAAATAGTCTTCTAAACGGGCCTGCTTTTAACAGCGGATGACTGGAAAAGCAAGATTTTGAAGACGGCATTTTGATGACGGCAAGCATCATCCAAAAAGCAAAAAGTACCATTACTTCTTGGATGTTTGTTTCAACCCACTCTTCGCAAAATTCTTCGAAGACACCTTCAATTTTGTAGCATATCGATTGGTCTCACAAACGATATGCGCCAGAATTTCGTCGTGCCAGAAAGTCCGGAAAGCTTCATACGCACTCACAACTGGGTTACAGGTCCAGGGTTTTCGGGCAAGAATTCCTCCGGTCGCCCACGAAAAGGATCCATGGGCACCCAGTGAAATTTCAACGCAACCCTGTCTCCACCAAACAGTAGCCCTGCTTCATCATCTTCTTCCACTTTGACGTTCCGACGCGATCGCAAAAGCCTAGCATGCTCAGCTCTATCCATCCTATATTTCACTTCTGCCGGAAGTCTTCATTAGTTAAACACGCTTCCTCAACATGTTTCCTAGCCGCCATCCTCTCTCACCGTGCACACCCCTTGTGGCAGGGCGGCGACCTCTGCCCCTATCTGCCCTCCCTCTCCTACCTGGCCTTCCAACGCGAAACGTTGCCGCCCCTCAACCTCCGCCTGCCCCTCTCCTTCCACATTCTCGTCCATTATTTTTAGCCCCGCGTCCGAATCCACCGACTTGAATGAACATGAAACCAATATTCTTATTTCTGAAATTATGAGTAGCAATTGAAATTGATGGATTAATTGAGCAATTAGTGAATCGGATAATTGATTTATGTATTGTCATCGAGAACACGTGTGTGTGCAAAATTTCAGCTCAATTATGCTTAACATGTTTTTCGCCAATCGCTGGACGTGGTCCTCCACGGATTCTTGTTTGAGCCCGCGGGCAAGTGTCGCGTTGCTGACGAATCACAGAGCGCCGGTGATGACCCATGCGCCGATATTCATAACGCTCTGCATTTGCCGCTTCTGTGATGGCGTAGTGCCCTGCATCCATGCGGGGGCGGCGTATGTGAAGCGAGATCTCACGTACATGTTGAGGAGGCGGAGTTTTGCTTTCAGGGGGATTCGGTTCGAGCTCAGAACTGGATATAGAGCTGCACGCGCTCCGCACGCTGAACTTGTAGCCTCTTCCGCCTGTTCTCTGAAGGTGAGACGTTCGTCGATGATTACACCCAGGTATTTTACCTTGTACTTCCAGGGGATCGCCTTACCCGCCAGGTGAATTGCGGGTGGGAGAGTTGTCTGATTGGCTTTTGATACCATTATGGCCTCTGACTTGTCGGCGTTCACAGCGATTCGCCATTTACTTAGCCAGTCGGGCAGGATATCTAATTGCCTGTGTAGACTGAGGGCGGCTATTTCCCATTTGGTGTTCACTGGTCGCGGGTCATGGCTTGATTTCCTGGGTGCAATGCCCGTTGTCATGAGCATGGCGTCGTCGGCGTATAGGGCGAGTTCCGCTTCTGGAATTTTAGGGATGTCGTCAGTGTAGAGGGAGTACAGTGCGGGTGACAGGCAACCGCCTTGCGGCACGCCCGCTCGAATAGACTTCGCCACTGATTCCTCGCTCTCGACCGAGACGAAGAAGTGGTGGTTTCGAAGATAGGACTCGACGAACCTCACCAGCTACTGCGGGGCGTCTGTTTTTGCCAGTTTGTAGAGTAGCCCCTCGTGCCAGACTATCGAAGGCCTTTTCTACATCGAGGAAGACCGCTGCTGTTGGGCGGTGCCGATTCCAGTTGACGTTGAGATGGTGGACGACCTGCGTCAGCTGAAGAGTCGTTGAGTATCCGTCGCGAAAACCGAATTGTTCCTCTCGGATCGGGAGATCTCCAGTACCTTGGCAAGCGACGGGAGGAGCGAGATGGGTCGGTAACTGCCGGGTTTCCGGAGATCCTTTCCCTTCTTGGGCAGCATGATGACTCGCGCTTTCTTCCAGGCGCTTGGGAAATGGCCCAGGCGGAGGCACGCGTCGAATATGGGGGCTATTGTGGCTGCGACAGCTTTCGGGGCTTGCTTGAGGGCGGCGTTCGTAATTCCGTCTGTCCCTGGCGCCTTGCGTGGTTTCAGCGCGCGCATTTGCCGGTGTTCTTCAGCTGGAGTCACGGTGGGCGGGGGTGGGTGGTGGCGGAGATTTCTGAAAGTAGTCCGCGAGAAATTCGTGGACCATTCGGGTGGGTGTGCTCTACGGCTTCTGCGACGTTCGGGGTGAAGGTGGGCTTCGAGATGTTTCGCTAACAGTTCTTCTCTGTCAGCCGCTACGTATTTGAGGGCACCGTTTTCGTCGACGAGAGGGATCGTCGGCTCCGGTTTTCCCATCAGGCGGCGGTTCAGGCGGCAGATTCTCGGTAGATCTTCCCCTATTCTGTCCATCAGTCGGTCTCAATTTTCCTCCCGGTGGGTGGTGATTGCCGCTTTTACTGCGTACGTGGTTTCCTGGAGTCGTTCCTTTTCTTCTTTTCCCGAAGCAGCTCTTGGAGCTTGGGAGAAAGCGGCTCGCATTTTCCCCGCAGTGGAATTGTCTTTGACGCACGTTCGGACGATGTTCTGAAGGCAGAAGTGATCTCGTTGAGTTGTGCGTCTATCTCTTCCGCGCTTTCAGGTGGTGGTCGACGCGGGAGGGAGTCTGTCAGTGTTCTTTCGAACAGCTCCCAGTCCACTACGGTTTTGGCGGCGGGTTTGCTGGCTGCGGCGATGGGGTTGACTTCCAGGTCCAGTAGCACTGGCAGGTGATCGGAATGTAGGTCAAAGAGGACCTCCTGATCGATGGTGAAGTCGACGTTGTTGATGATTGCGACGTCGAGCACGTCCGGGTGTTGCAGTGGGTTGTCGGGGATACAGGTCGAGGCGTCTGGCGCTATCACGGCGTAACCTCTTGCTTCTGAGTGTCTCTGCAATACTTTCCCTCCCTCGTTGGTGACGCGAGAGTTCCATTCCAGGTTTTTACAGTTGAGGTCTCCCGCGATGATGGTGGGCATCTGGCTGTTGGAGGTGGTGAGGAGAACGTCAATGTCCTCCGTGTCGAGGGCTACTTGCGGAGCTTTGTAGGCGGCGTAGAGGCTGAGGTCCCTATCCTCGTATCGAAGTTGAACGCCCGTTGCGCCAATCGACTTTAATGCGGGCATGTCGATTTCCTGATGAATGAGGCGGCGACAGATGAGTATAGCCGTGCCTCGGTAGGCGTCGCCGAGCGGGGAGCGTTCATCTCTTCTGTATACGAGATAGCCGGGTAGCAGGTGGGTTTCCGACAGCAGGATGACATCGACGTCCTGTTCTTTGAGGAAGACGCGCAGTTCTTGCATCTTGCTTCGCAAGCCTCGCGCGTTTCAATGTACCACACGGAGTCCTCCCTTCATGATTGGTTGGCGGGACCTCTCGGCCTTGCGTCATTTTCTTCTTGGACCTTCTTGCGAAGAGTGTTAAGTTTTTCGAGGGCAGCGGATAGATCTTCTGCCTCGTTTAACATAGACAAAATTACATCTATGATTCTGAGGAATTGATCCCATCCGGTGGCCGACGGTGGTTTCTGGGCGACTGCTTTGTGAGGGGAAACGGCGAGACCGATGGCGGCAATTGGTGGCTTGTGTGTAGCGCAGGTGGAGATTGGGCTGGCATTGAGGGCGGTAGCGTCGGCCTCGACGCCAACGGCGGAGGAGTAGTGTCCATTGGCGTTGATTTGGAGGCCAGTCTGGCCCCTTGTCCTGGCCCCCCGAGTTTCCTCCTAGGGCCGTTGCGTCCCCCTTTCCCCTTCATTATTGACGTCTTCTTCCGGGGGACTGGTGGTTCGGCGGTCTGACTTCTGATAGGGTGGAGAGGCGGGAAGGCGCGGGCATCTAGTGAGGGCGGCGGAGTTGGTGCGGGTGGCTGTCTTCTGGCGAATTCCAGGCGGGCGGTGAGATTTTTGGATTTTGGTGAGATGGCGGCGGCGGTGCAGCTCGAGCATTTAGTGCCCGTGGAGGGTGTGGCTGCGATGGATCGCGGCGACGCTACCGGTGGTGGTCTCGGAAGGACTCGTGGTGGCTGAAGAGGCAGTGACATTAGGGCGACAAGGTGGTGGGGCCAGTTCGCTTGGAGGTGTCCATGTGCCCGGGGTGGCTCCATTAGTTTCTCAGTATCTCCATTAAGGCGGCTTGTTTTACCCGTGCCGGGCAGCAGCGCGCATTTGCCATGTGGTCGCCCAAGCAGTTGGCGCAGGTTGGCCGCACGCTTTTGAGTCGGGGGCAAACTTTTGACGAGTGGCCTTCTCCGCAGATCACGCAGCGCCAGGGGCCTGTGGCAGTTTTGCCAGGGGCCTGTGGCAGTTTTGGCTGGAATGGTTCCAGCCTTGACACCTGAGGCATTGCAAGGGGCCAGACTGGCCGCGCCATGCTTCAACTCTGATGCCGGGGCAGCAGAGTAGGGATTTGAGATTGAAAATCTCCTTGAAGTTTTCCCCTCTCGCAATCCTCGCGAAGAACACTCCATTTCCTCCAATCTTCTTCACGTGGCTGACTTCGAACCCCTCCCTCGTCAGGCCGCGTCTAATGGCGTCTTCGTCGGTTTCGGCGGGTATGCCCCTGATTCCCACCTTAAGGTCACCTTCATCGCCTGCCGTATAAGTGTGCCAGGCGAGGTCCGGCTTGGCGTCGAGGTACCGCTGGATTACCCTGTACTCTTCAGCGCTCTCTGGCGTGAATCTGAAGGCTAGGGTATTGCCGATGGGCCGGAAGTTGGCGCTGTACCCGAGGGAGTCGTGTAGGGCCTGTAGATGCCTTTCCCAATTCGGGAGCTTCTCCACGATAATTGAGGGGAATCTCTCCCCTTTGGCGGCGGCGGTATTCGGTGATTGGGTGGCAGTTGACTTCGTCTGAGTTGCTGCGGTCTCAGCGACGACAGCAAAGGAAGGCGGCGTGTGGGCGTCTCGTTGAGGCAGTGCAGCGGCTTTGGAGTGTTTGGCGGTGGCGGTGGCTTCGCCTTCACGGCAGGCGTCTCGGACGATTTCCCCTCGGGGTCGCTGTCCGATGCGGTGGATGAGGGTCGGCGGCGTTTAGTGGACGACAGTGTGGTGTCCATGGCAATAGATTCCTCGTGGAGGAGGGAGAGAAGATCGTGGCCCACGAATGAATGTAGGTCTGATTCGGACGAGAGGGTCTGGGATGGACGGACCTCGCCGACGTCGCTAGGCACCGTCGGCGGGTCGGACCTCGCAGACTTCGCAAGGTTGGACGCCATTTTTTTGATTTCGGGCGTCGAGGCGGGCACTGATGGAATAATGGTGGCGGCACTATGCACATTGTACATTATATAATATGCATTATATTATACAGTATACAATAACAAAACATACATAATAATTGTACTTACGATCAGGGGTTACGGTGAACACTTTTGATATCATTGATAGGTATATAATATATACTAGAAAGATCCACACTATGATATATACTATATATTATCATAGTTCGGAGTTCGGATCTTCCTAGCTCATTTTCGCTTTTATTTCGCCACTATTGATCGGCGCGGGTCGAATACAGTCGAACGCAGTCGACACCACCCGAGTGCGACTTCAACGCGTGCTTAGAATTAATTTTTATTTTACCTTGACTCATCGATCAGTAAATCGTGTCCTTACTAAATATGTACTTGCATATACACTATAGATCGACCAAGGTGGCTAGACCATGATAAAGAGAGTATATTTATCGCTTCGCTCCTCGCACTTTGCGCTGGCTCGCGGAGACGTCGAACATTACGACTTAATAACTTTGCATGCCTAGAAATGTTAAAATATGTACTATAATTTTTTACTTCCTTTTTCCGCTGCATTATTCCATGAACCATTTATCCTGATCCAAAATTACAAAACCGTGTCTGTTAAAGCAAGTAAATACTTTTATATGCCTATTGCGTAAAAATTCTTTTTGTCTTTTTAACTTGTCGCTTAAGTCGGTGCTTATTTCATTCTTTTTTGGCATCAAAGTTTTACTATTCTCCGTGAGCGTTAATACATTTTTTCATACTTACATATAAACCAATTTTCTCAACATTCATTCCACTTCTAAGTGACCATCGGAACATGTTTTTTATATTCTTCGACAGTCTCTAAGATTGTCCCTCATACCTATGCTTAATGTGGCCCAAATATCATAGTAGGTCATATGCCAATCTGTTTCGATTCGATAATACGGTGCACAACAACCATGTTTTTGTTGTTGACAGCGTTGACCTTCATGATATTCGTCACTGAGATTATCACGACCGTATTTGAATGCTGAAAACCAGCTATGAATCAGTTTTGCTTGGCGCTTCATCGCCAAAGACAGTTTGAAAGTCAAATTACACATAAAATTGTAGAAAATCATACAGCGAAAATTTTCCGAGGTTAAGCAATCGTAAGACAGACAAACAATTTTTAAAATGACGCCACAATGAAACAACAAATGACAGATAAACAAATTTAATATTTTTCCAAAAAGTTCCATTTATAAATATTGTAATTATATTTTTTTTAATTTGTAAAAGTTTATGTGAAAGGCCAGTTCCATAACTTCCAGTGTTCCAATCGGAGGTCCTGAGAGAAGAAGCTATTATATAAGCTAGGGTCGCCGGTGGCATAGAGTGACAGGGGGTCGGAATATTTTGAAAAAAGATTCGGCCTGTGAGTTCCTGGCACGTGTAACGCCGGGATAAAGGTGGGTTCATATTCAGCTTACGTTACCATTTGTAACATATTTTATATGAATAAATGCTGCATATAATCACACTCAACTTACGTTAGGTGTCATCACCACACAGCCCCGGATTTAAGGGGGGCAACCGGCAGCACTTTCCCCGGGCGGCAGTTTCATGGGGGCGCCAAATTCTTGAGACAAGAATTCGAAATATCGAACAAGTGAAGCCTCTTTTCCTACAATATTATAGGTTTTTATCAAATAATCGAATCTTAATATAAAGTCTTTGAAAAACAAACATTTGTATTTCCATACGCCCAGTTAGTTTTTGAAAACATACTAAGTGATTTATGAACGCATCTTAACAGAACAAGTAATTTTTTTTTGAACGCGTGCGTAGTGTGCGTGATCTTTCTGCCAGGGAAATCCCCGTCGCATCTATACGAGAGCCGAGCCGAACAAATTCGAACAGCTAGATCCGACTAGGCTATTTTTCAAAGATGTTAAATTAGTGTTTGACAAAATTTTAACAGAAATTGAGACAAGAGTAGAGAGTGCAAAGAGACTACATGAAAAAAATCGCCTACCTCAGTTGCAACACCTTTTTAAATATGTCGACAGAAGATCTGCAAAAAAAAAATGGAGCCGATCTAGCTTTAAAATATTCAAAAGACTTGAATGCAGTTGGTTTTTGCCAACAACTTGCCGTAGGTATTTGAAGAGCTAGTACATGAAATTAATGAAAAATCAAGTGGCTTCGACCTGTTACAACATCTGTACAAGCATGCCTTGCAAGAATCGTTTCCCAATGTTAGTATAGCTTTAAGAATTTATTGCACATTACCAACAACATCTGCAAGCTGTGAGCGAAGCTTCAGCAAACTGAAAATAATTAAAACTTATCTACATTCAACAATGAGTCAGGAGCGTCTATCTGGCCTCGCGATCCTAGCCATTGAAAACAAAACTGCCTAATGCGACGGACTTTGAGGAGCTAATAGGAGCAGAAAAGAAAGCACGCCGTGTAAAGTTGTAGTCTTTCCTGGTTATATATTTTTTCTGTGTTTCCGTTTTATGTCACAAATGAAAGTTATCAGCTAATAGATAATAAAAAGTTTAAATTTATTAAAGGATTATTATTTTCACAAATGGTCACAAAAAATGCTCCGCATACACACACACGCGCGCACACACGCCACATGCACATGTGTGCCAGGCGGATTTTCAAAATTCGCGTGCGCCGAACCAGCCACCCTTATAATCTAATCTACTTACTAACAGCAGCAGTTTGCCGCCTACACGACCGTTTTCCATTATACACACTTTTGAAACCGTCCTCCTCTTTTCTGAAAGCCATTAACATTTTCTCAATGTTTTTTCAACTTTGGTTGGTTTTAATTAGCTGCCTCGCGACCACAATGGGCAGCAAAGATGCTCATAAAATAAATTAGAAAACTTTTTTTATTACGCTTTTTTTTAGTTGATTTTTTTGGTTGCGAAATTACAGAATTGTGCTTCCGGCCGTTTGGGCTCTGCTTTATCCGTAAAAGTTTGAAATTTTTCGTTTTTATAAATATAAATGCAGAAAAAATGTTAGTCTTACTTGGTTTTCGCGAGGTATCCCTTTATTGGATGGAATTATAACAAACAGGAGGTGAAAATCGCTAGGTATTCCTCAGGGTCTATTTTACGCCCTCAATTTAGCGTCGTCTTAATTACGGTTACCCTCGCTTAAATAGAACAAAGTTTTATTCTTTAAGCGGTAATCTTAAACTCCCCAGGGGGCGACTGCCCGTTCCTAATTTCGTCAGTCTTGGTTTATCTCGCAGGCTATGTTAGGTACATATTTTGTGAAGTGTCGCTTCAGTAGTGGAGTTTATCGTGTCGTATACTCAAATTAAATATCTATACTCTTACTATAGAAGTCGCTGTTAAAGTAGAGACCTAAGATGATATTTTATATAATAAAAAGAATGATATTATTGCAGCCCAATAAAGAAACATAATTTAGGGATTACAAAACAACAAACTGGTACAGTCCCATGAGGCATACACCGGTTCGGTAAACTATGTTTTATTTGCAGTTAATTATTATATAAATGTTTAATGACCGAAAAATAATTGAAACAAAATCACTCATCTTGCAATCGTCAATGAAAAAAAAACATTATTATTTAATTTAAAAAACATAGGCTGCATGATCTCACTACAAACACTGCAAATAAGGTGAATCCTCGACAAAAAGCCTAATATTAGGGGGAAAGCATGGACTTAATAATATGAGAGGAATTAAAAAGTACACAAACAAATAGATATATGAAGAAAGAAGGGGGGGGGGGCATTAATTAGTCACTATTTAAGGGAGCTTCCATAAAAAAAATTATAAGCAGGTTGAGATAGTGTACGTAAAGCCGCTCCCAATTAATTTCACACAATCGCTAAACACTAAGAAAAACTTTCCTGGAAGCTAGACTTCGTATGCTTGAGAAAGATGGCAAGATGACTACGTGCTCTTATAAGATATGAATACGATTCACCAGACTAGCACATCTTAAAAATATTTAAGTTCTTTTAATTATCTTCAACACGTAAGAGGCTAGGTGGATTTTCTTTCGCTGCCTCATATTGAGTAGATGCTCGTTTGTGAAATGGGAAGACATGATGTCGAGGGGGTATAGTGAAACAAAATCTATCACAGGCGTTTTGAAGTTTTCGCAATTTCTGCTCAGTTTTCTTCTAAAGACATGGGCTTATAGACACAGTCGGCATAGTCCAATAACGAGATCACCGATGCATTAACTGCTAGAATTTGGACCCTGTCGCCAAGAGAGTTCCTAATCCTGTATAAGGCCCTGAGGCGAGAGAAGACCCAATTGACATTTTTGCTAATATGATCCTCAAAAAGAAGATTTGAGTAAAAGTAAATACCATGACTTTTGGCCTGAAGATACTAAAGCAATTGAGGAGGAATTTACTAAAATGCAAGGGCATCCAGAGCTGGCGACCTTAACCAAGATCTTTGCTGATCTGACCAAGCAGGCAATCTCTCTAAATCTAAATTAATGTTGATGAAGGCTGAGACAGGTTCACAAGAATCAGTATGATGCATAAGTTGGATATAACAGTGCTGAAAGTTTAATTTAATATTTGAGGTGAAAAGTGCCATCAGAATAAGACCTAGTAGTAATCCCTGTGGAACTTCAGTTTTAACATAACAAAGGGAAGAAAATAAATAATGATCTTTTGAAAATGATAATGATCTTTTGAATAACAATAATGACCTTTTGAGAAAAATTACAAAGATAAATAGAAAACCATTCGCATGATGACTAAAAAAACCCAAATGATGAAGTTTGGCTAGCAAAAGGGAATTATCTAAAGAATCAAACACCCTGCTATAATCTAGAAGGATAAGCTCTGTAGCATAACTCCAATCCATAATATTCAGACAAACATCCGTTACATGCGAGAGAGCAGCGTAGGTACCATGATATCTTCAAAAACTAGACTGAAATTCAGGAAGAATATTATTTTCTGAAACAAAAGAAAACACTTGAAAAAATACAGGTTTTTCTCGAATTTTAGAGAAACTGGGAAAAACACTAATAGATCTATTGTCTCATATACTCAGGAAAGGGTGTTTGTTAGAAAAAGGGTAAATAATAGCTGCCCTGAAACAAGTCCTGACACTTAGTTAGGCGACAGCAGCACCATATGCTAATGTTTCTATCGGCCGTGTTCAATTGTTATATCTTTAATGTGAATAAAAGTAAATTGATATAAATATTAGTATAAGACGTATCTTTTGTAAATTGCGTTAATTAATCAATTAAATAAATAAATAGAAGTTTTACATTGATGCGGCGCCTCAACTAGTCCCAATGCACTTTTATTGATAAGGGCAGTTAGTGGTTTGATGATGTAGGTAAGCATATCTTTACCATCTTCGCTGAGATGTTATCGTTACCAAACTCATTTGACGATGTTATTAATTATTTTATTTTAACGACATTATTAAACATTTCACAGGTATCTGACTCTATGAAAGATAGATGTATATTATATACATATTATATGTCATAAGATGGCTGCGCCCTCTTGAGGTAATCATTTGGCCATCCCGTGGATTTTCCATGCCATGAAATAAGATTCCCCACAGATTGCTATCGACATCGAACCGCTGTCGAAATAATTTCAGTGGGCCCTACACGATGCGCCTTGAGTAATTCGATTTGTTACTCAATGAAAACTATTGATTACACACTAATTACTCACTCCAATTAATGAAAAGGGCAATTTCATCAAGTTATGTATTAACTGCGTTAATCGCTAATGTCGCTAATCGAAAAAGGGTGTTTAGGTTATCTCGAATAAAAAATTACGGCTTTACTGTTATATTAGAGTTGACCCATAATATCTTACAATAGATAAACGATAAAAATTAAAACAAGACTTGAGCATGAGCAATATTACAAATAGGTCGATCTTTCGAATTCTATTCTATTTGAAACGTCCTAGGAACCCATTATGTACTTTTACTCAACCAGCTGCATAGAAGGCATTTCAAAGGACTCTTGAAAAATCTCTTTGATGTAAGAGTCTAGGAAAGTAAATTCACAATTTCCTTTCAAATGTAGGCGTTTCAGCTGCAAAATTGCCTTCATTATTAAGAAAGATGAATGCATTACATTTTATACGTAAATGGCGCTCTGCTATAAGTGGCGACTTTGTCGCATGGGTAACATGGGCACCAGATTGAGTGGTAAATTATAATAATACTAAACGTCACAATGACATTTCAGAATTTATACTTAGGACTTGAATTGCGATGTGTTAATGTAACTATATCTCCTGATTTTTATTTTGTGATTACTACTACATAATACTCTGTTATGCCAACCTCTGTTTATCAAGAAAAGATACAAACTAATAACAAAAAATATACTATTATAATACAACAAACTGAATTATTATAATAAAAATTAAAGGCTACCATAAATAATAAAGCTATATGTGCATAATAAGGAACCATTTAACCATATTTCATCGTCTGGCCAATTTATTTGTATATTTACTTTTATATTTATTTATTTACTTATTTATAGATTTAATATTAGTCGGTTAGTTAGTATTAATTTAAACACATCTTTTCTAAGAAATGTATTTAAATGCGTGTTTTTAAGAATGAATGAGCGATCGAAATGAATAAAACAAACAAAAAAGTCATTATGTTTTAAATACTATCACCCTAGAAAGATAATAAATCTAGTGGGGTGATAAACACTATACCGATTTTGTCTAATCTGCTTCACAAAAAAAAAATATTATTTATACTTACTTTCAATTTCTTTTTTGTCAAAATACTTTACTTTTTAATAAATATCTTACTAAAATAAAAAAAGGATAGAAAATATGGTAATTCATATTTTGAATTACCGTTCTATGTGGACTATTCCTATAGTTTTGTGAACTGGACTATACCTACAGTCTCGGTGATCAGAAACTCTCTATCAGACTTTACCTCGGCTTCGTAATAGCAGGAAACAGTCATCGGAGCGCGTTCCTGCCTGCTCTATCACACGGCTCGATCACCAAGCTGCCGTGGGGGAACAGGATCAAAAATATATAGGAAAAAATCACTAAAACATTTTTTCCCAACCGATATTTTTTTTAAAGTACAATATTGTCTATGAGTGTTTTTTGTAATTTATGATAAATTAGAAAAGCACGATATTTTTTAAACTTAAGATATTTTATGAAAGTACGACATTATTAGGTAGGATATTCTAGAAAATTACGATATTTTAAAAAAGGTTACGGTATATAAAGAACAGTTTTCATAGTAGCATTTTCTGAAATGTATGATATTTTGTGAAACGTACGATATTTAATGAAAGTATTACATTTTATAAAATGGATATTTCATGAAAGTAAGACATATTTTTAGCATGGTATTTTCAGAACGTACTATTTTTTTAGCAACGGTACGATATTTTTGAAAAGTATGATGTTTTCTAAAAGTACCTACAATATTTTTAAAAAGTACGACATTTATGAAAGTACAATATTTTACCCTCCTCCGTCCGGAATTTTCCGATCTTACACTATTCACTTCGCACCTCTGACCGGCTTGCCCCGACTTACCCTACTAATCCCGCATCTGACGCTCGGACTTACCTTACTCATTCCGCACCTCCGCCCGACTTGTCTAGATCGTATGGCTAAAATGTGATTTTAAAGAGATCCGTTTGTGCGGCAGCTCCAAGTGGTGAGAGAATTTTTCAAATCAGACAACCCATTCCCGAGTTATCGTGCGGACAGACACAATTACAAACACAAACAACGAAATTGTGTCTCCCGTCTGAATGTATAGTCATGACAAAGCTTCACTCTGCCCATTGCAGACAACAAATTAGTTACCTAAGACTTTTTTATGCTTTTCAAGAAAATTTGCCTAAAACCATCTGATTCCATGACTCGCCGAATTCAGTATTTATTTTTGTTACGACTAAAGTTAGCTACGACAGCCAGCAAATAAATGGTTTTCTGGAGACGAAAAGAATACAGTGACATTTATTTATTTACTTGTAGAAAAGCGAGATCCTATTTTCGTAAGAAAATCGGATTTGAAAAGAAATGGCCTTCTTTTTAGGGCTTTTAATCTTTTCAGGCAAATAGAAAAATCAGAATTGTATAGAAGACGTTTGATTAAGAGGTGTCACGCCGTGAAATGAACGGACTGTTTTTCGTGGAGGTACATCAGAAAGAATAGTATTTTTTTGTTTAAAATAAGCAAATTTCGTAATATTGTCAATAAAAAGATCAATCAATTCAGAATTCGTGATCACTTTTGGTCCATCAATCGTTGACCCAATATTTGCATCAAAAGCGTATTACATATATCACTCACGATATTTTAATAATATGTATTTGGGAAATGGACGGATTGGAGACTCTCTATTCAAGTAAATATTTGCTGAAATTTCTATCTCAGTGTGTAAACATGTTATCGCAGAAAATGATAGAATGTATTGACGCTTGGTGTATCTACATGTATATACTACACAATTTTCACTTGTTATTTGGACAATTTAATATTATAACTATATATATATCTGCTTCTTTGTTATTCGTAAGAATATAATTTTCAGTTTATTCTCATACATAATTATTTCATAAATATTGCTTACGTAACATATTGCTTTCCTAGAAAAAATATCTAAAACTGCGATTTCCGCATCTCAAATACTATGACTTTAAAGGGGGTAGTGAATGGGTGGTAATGTGGATGCTTACATGTCGCAAGACAGCTGTCCTAAACCTACCACAGACGGTCGTTAGTCCGGAGTCCACCGCCCAAAAGTGTAACAATAATATGATGATGGGCCGACTCTGGTCGGTGTATTCCATGGCAGCACCGTTTGTACTTACTTATGTACATACATACAAGAGTTGCTAAAACCCTTAACTTCTCGAATGAGGCAATAAAGTGGTTTCATTCATATCTCAGAGCGCGAAAACGGTGTATTAAAACACCCGACACGACCACTGATCTGGTTGACATCACTGCTTGCGTTCCACAGGGAGGAATAGGTACTGTCTCGCTTATTATTATCTCTCTTCATTGGTCACATTACGGCAGGCATCTGTATGGCGATGACCTGCAAGTATATCTTTATGCAAAACCAGCAGATATTAGGGCGACCATTACAAAAATTAACTCGAATCTGAACCACATATCAAACTTGGCCGAACGCCAAGCCATACTTATAAATCCAACCAAAATATGATCAATTGTGATTGGTGGACAAAAACTGTTGTCATCGAATGATCTGTCTTCATTGCCTCCAGTTCAAATCGATCACAATGTCATCGAGTACTGAAGAATTGTAAAAAAAATGGGATTATACTCTTTCATGACAGGCACAACCACTGATATCAATTCAGGCTTCACAGCCTGCAAAGGTTGCAACGAATTCTACCGACTTATGTAAAGCAGACTTTAGTTAAAACACTTTTACTGCCTATCCTCGATTATGCGGATATTGTAAACAGCGATGCAAATAAAGCGATCCTTGATAAATTAAACCGCTTACAGAATGTCTGCGTGAGTTTTGTATTAAATTTACGGAAATCCAATAATGTTTTTACCTCGCTAAATAGCATGCAATGGCTACAGATTCAAAATCGCAGAAATCTACGCATCCTACCCTTGTTACACAATGTGCCCAATAATCCCACCTCACCTTATCTGAAGGATAAAGTAACCCTTCTAGGAAGTCATGGTCTCCCACTCTGATCAATTCAGAAAAATATCATTAGCATATGTCACAAGCATCTGTTTTATTCTCTTTTTCTGTATATGCTGCTCGTTTATGGAACCAGCTCCATCCAAATATCAGAGGCGTGCAATCGCTCTCTACTTTAAAACTTCTTCTGAAAAAGCATTTCTTCTCCCACGTACAGCCTTACCCCTCCTATTCTTTTGTCTCTGTCTATCACTCAGTGTTATTTTTGTTATTTTTTATTCAACATGTATTTAGAATCGCCTCTTTTATAGGTAATTTTCATCAATATGTTCATGTGTAATGTTTAATTAGTAAAGCATATTCTTCTAGAATTGTCGGGAATAACCCGACAATTCTAACAACACTATGGTTGACTATGAGAGATTTTTGTAGTGCGATAAGCTCGCCGTTATGCAAATCTGTGTTTTTATTTGTAATCTTTTTAAAAAAATATAACTATAAAACCTTCCATTTTGATTTGACCGTTAGTGGTTTGTAAACAAGTTTGTTAGTGGCCGCCTATGGTTTGTAAACAAGAGATTTTCGACATTATCATTTCATTTTGTCACGAAGAGATCTTCGAGTCTTAAACGGATTCATTCGATCTGTGAAGTCGATGTCATTGCACATAAAAGACAGCGCTGAAAAGCATTTTTGCATTGTTTATCTATATAAGTAGCGAATATCTATCCACAGTGATAATCATAATTACCGTACCTACGATAATTAATTACAGCAGTCCTATTTTATCACTAAAGTTAACGAATAATGACAGCCCATGATGCCATAAACAAATTTTGAGTTAGAAAAGGAGAAAAGCTTTATATAACATATGAAACTAAAAGTACAATTTAGATATTTATAGGTAGTATATTTTTTTAAAAATTGGAAATTTATGATATGCCGACACGGTATGTCATGTCAAAGTTATTTCCGCTTCTGTAGTGGTGTACATCATACTGTTTTTTTTCAATTAATTATCGTAGGTGAGGTAATCGTGAACAAAAATATAACTTTTTTATTATATTGGAAAATCATAATTTTCCTGGCTGCTTGCCTGTTTATCCGTTGTATTTATTACTTCATACAGACGAAGAAGCATTTTATAAAATTGATGAAAATTCCAATGCTTCCTCGCCCTTTTAATATTATGATCGACGTATATATACGCGCGCTGTGTAAATAATATGTATTGTCTGTGATACCAATTTTACATCACATGCCGCAATTTAGCCGCTGGCTAAGGGCGCTTAGGTTCGTTTGAAATGCTAAAAGCATTCTCTCAATATTTTACCAGCCCATCAGCGTCGAGACGTGAGGATAAAATAGAACGTTTGTCATATTTATCATGATGAAAATTCCCTCATGTAGGTATACTTTGTACAGTTTTCACACAGGTACAGTTTTCAGGTTTACTTTCACTGTCGAGTTTAGTCCGGTCTCCACTCGATTCTGAGGCCGATTTCGTAGGACTCACCCCGGACATAGCTACTACAAGTATGTTGTTATTAGGCACGTTCCCTGAATAGCAAAGGTGAGATAGTAGACTCTCAAAATGGTGGAGATGGTAGCTATGACGTGGTAGTCAGGGGGCGAGGGTGCCCTTAGCGTCTCTGCTCAGGCTTCGCCGTAAGGGTTGGTCTCTGACGTGCTGCGTCGTAGGATACGTGGATTGTTATGTCAAGGCGACATAACGATAGAGTTCGTTGAGACGCCTCCTGGTGACGGGTTCGCCCGTAGTATGAATTTAAATCCAACTATGATTCTTCGGTAGGGGTCTTACTGGTACCGTGCAGCTTGCGCCAGATTGCAGCAAATCTCACGGTTCCACTCCTATCCGAGAGCCTCCCCGAAGTGGGACTTACCTGGAGAAGCCGCGATACGGATCTGGGGAAATCTCTATGGCGGCCTTGGGCGGCTGTTGCACTGGTCGGTTTACTTGCCACTCTGATCAATCGGCAAATACCCGGGGGACTCTGGAAGTGCTCGTTTCTTATGAGAGCGGGGGTAGATGTTGACCTAATGGCACCTTATTCTTAAAAACGATCCGTTGGGAATCCATTCCCGAGGGATCTTGACGGGAAAATTGCGCCTCGGATCCGCGATAAATTTGAGTTACCGCTCACATCAGGTAGAAGTTGCGCCAGCGACCTCAAACCCGGGATGGAGAAATCCGACCTAATCTGGTAGTTATGGAGTGAGGCTGCCCGCTGGATGGCAATTCCCAGTGCCTTGCCGTAAAGAGTAGGACTTTGACGGACAGTGGAGTAGTTGGATTGTGGACATGTTATGTCCAAATTCTGTACGTTTCATCTCGGGGCGATATAACAATAAAGTTCGTTGAAACGCCTCGGGGTGACGGGCTCCCCCGAGTATAGTCTTAAATCAAAAGTACTGATGACGTATACACACAAACACGCAAGTTGAATACACTTAACAACGAAAGACTGTCTATTTTTATAATATACCTACACGATACTTCGCACCGCCACCATTGGGCCACGAGATATATGAACATATTTGGGGGCAACAAAAGCGTTTCGTCGCTATAACTGTAACCTTAGTTTTGGGGCCTATTTAAAGACGTTTTCACTTCAAAAAGATAAAATTCCTGAATTTTTATATCAAAATCGAGACACAAACTCCCTATGTTATATAATTTTCAATATATCTTATAACTAATTCTGGGATTTAAAAAAAAATAATGAAAGCATGCCGCGAAATTTAAACTATACTATTACAATTTTTTAAAATGAAAAACATTCACAAAAGTAAAAACATATTATTATTAGACTCCGTGACTACATTAGTAGGTACCTACTGGCGACCGCACAAAACTTATCGACGCTCTCATTCTTCCCATATTGTATTACGGCGGCTGTGTTCGCGGTCCGTATCTATATGGGAAAACGGAGAGAAGGTTGCGGACACATCTGTGCGAGATCATGTTACTCTATTCCTCTCCATCAACTCGGTGTGAAGACGTGAGCTTTACTTTGCGGCCTATGCCAATAAAGTGGCACGAAATGCTTCGCTTAAATATCCATATTCAAAATTGACATGATCCAGAAACGTTTGGTCCCGTAGGTAATTGGCTGTATAAGAGTATATCGCTATGTTAGGACTAGTATTGAAGGGAATTTCACATAATATCGTGCCGCCGTGACCTGGGACCAGGCGCGGTCGCAGCTCAAATTTGGGACTCGTCATCAAGACTCATCCATCTGTAGAGAAGAATACGGGCAGAATAAACTAACATCTTATGTGTATCTATTACATAATTTGTGTTCAGTGTGGAACTATTGAAATCATCAACTATGACGGTTGTGACTACGACCATGCATTTTATCATCAATATAGTCATTGACAGAATAGTAGGCCTTTTTAACAAGTATGTTCTTAATTTTTGCTTTAAATTGACTATATGTTAGGTTCAAGATATCTTCTGGTATTTTATTATAAAAACGAACACTGTTTGCCATGAAAGACGAATTCACTTTTGCTAAACGAAAGTGAGGTGTCACAAGCATGTTTTTGCGCGAATGTTACGACTATGAATTTCACTTTTTTTTGTGTAATCGTTAATATTTTTACGAGAATGCATAATGTAACTATAATGTGCGCCTACGATTAGAATGTCAATTCAAAAAATTCTCTGAGGGTGACACGAGAGCCGGGCTTATAAATTGCACAAATCGCTCTTTTTGCAAAATAAATATTGACTCTACGACAGAAGCTTTCCGCCACATTAGGATGCTGTAAAACATAATACATTGAAAATAACTGAAGTATACTAATCGAGAGGTAGCTATATCAGTAAGTTCCCTATTTTTTCTCACTGCATAAGGAGCAGAACTTAACGTACCCCCTGAGGCGGTGATATGAGATCCCTATTGTAGCATCAAGTGTAAAGTTACACCAAGAAATATCGTTGAATTGAGCAAGTCAAGCGATTCGCCATTCATGAGTATGCCAGTATGCTTTTCTTTAACAGTTGCCAAAGTAAATTTTAAGAATGTCGTTTCCTTAGCATTGAAAAGCAAATTATTGACAATGAACCAGTTAAGAGCTTGCGAGGAGAGCATGGTTTACATTGTCATAGTTTTGATATGTCAGGGGCTATCTCCGGATGTATATTTACAAGAGCTAACCCTGTCAGCCTCTCTTCTAACTTTCTTGCTCTCAGATAAGTTTTTACGTTCCTTAAAGTTGAATTTGATCTATCTGAAGTCGCGGCGCTTATGGAGAGGGTTCCGAGTATTCTTAATAAAGTATTGATATTTGGGTAGAGATAAATATCACAAACTTCGATTATTAAAGGCGGGAACTTTTTCGCTATTTTCTGTAAGTTCCCGCCTCTATTTCGAAACCCAATGCTGATACCTGTAACAACAGTGGAAGCGGGAACGCCCAGGTAATGGGGTATAAAATTCTGCTGCTTTCTTCACATTAAGTAGGTTCTCTTCGGTGTATTCGGATTTAAGCATCAAATGCCTAAGCAAAAGAGGTTCATCGTATCAGCAAAAAGGCGGTCTTTTAAGTTACTTGTCATGGTGTCAGTCTAGCAATGGAATATAAACAGTCCTCCGAAAATATTCCTCATCGGATCTTTGATTATTATCGCGATAAGTCTGTCCGAGACACAGTACGGGGCGCCTTTATCTTTGTACCTAGTTTAAGAGCTAGAGCTTGTGCATCGACAAATAAGTTGTGAAAATTTCCATCTGAATTTGCCCGATTACGAAGCAGAACTTCCATCGTATCTTTGACAACATCTGTTGCTCTCTTTAAGTCTAAGGATATTTTTTTGTAAAAAGCGACTTAGCGATATTTCCCATGAATAATAAAAGAATGCTGCATCCCATGTTATTTTTAACCTTTTTCTTGCGACACTGACGCTACATCTCTGTGACCAAAAAAATCCACGCCCTTTTCCCACGTCGCGCGGTTGAAAGCCGCACACATTAGCCATACATAGCTATCCCATAAGCGTCCATTATTTTTCTCTCCTGGTAGCCAACGCTGGACATGCGTACACCACGTACTCCGTTAATACCTCTTCAGCTCCACAACCCTTGCATGTGAGGTATTCCACTATCCCAAGAGTGTGAAGGTGTTTGTCGATACGCTGAATACCCTGAACGCACTTGTCACCTGCGAAATAGCATGTCCTTAGTGCTGCCTTATCCGTAATTGAAGTTAACTGTACGGCGCGTAACAAGCACGTCCCAGTTTGTATCAAGTTCCATCGAAAGCCGCTGTCAATAAAATCTGGCTGACGTACACTAAATCAACCTGCGGTTATTAAATCAAACGTTTACGCTGGTCGAGTTCCATGCAGATTGAAATAGATGAGATTGGTCGTCTACGTATTATAGGATATACCTAGGACGTCGGATAAGCAAATTGATGCGATGACAAAATCTGGACTACACAGAGCATGTTGTAAGCAATTTTATTAGCATCCAAAGCAGACTTGCTGTCTTGCCAGGTTAAAGTTTTAGTCAGTGCATCGCAATTTTTTACTAAAGTGTCGCCTTGGAATTGTAAATAATATGTCATTCTACCCACCGAGTATCACAAGACAGTTTGCTACCAATAATGTCAATGAAAATTCTGTTTCCTTTGGCTGAAGCATTTGCAAACGCCACTAACCTTTTCATTGTTGCCGGCGCGTTTCTGCAACTGGTGACCTTTGATGATTTTGCCAAGAAGTTATTGAGAATATGATTATTACAAGGGCATCTTGGGCATGGGTTGCAGTTTTTATCAGTTCGGTTACAGCTCCCTTCACCTTAGACGCCATAACGAAGCAACTCTGTGCCTATTCTACCTGGGATAGGCTCTCGTATCATTAGGAAAGAGTATAAAGCTACATTTACATATATTTGAAAAACGCGGGTAACTATTGTTGAAATGCGGCATCCTGAAAATCTGATACCCAGTATTCTGAGGATTTACCCATATGGTATGTATCACTTTAGCTACATATCTACTAGTGATTTTGATGTATTTCTTTCTTTATATGTTCAGTATAACGAGTTTAAGTTAGTGTATTGCCTACATATCAATAAACGTTAATGATCACTATACCTACATATCAATACACGAATATAATCCGACCTGGAGCATGGTTTTTGGCCTGTCCGTAATCCTATTACGTAGGAAGGACATATAGTCTGATACATGCTGTGGGTCCGTCCGAAGACTTCCCGTGGTGTGATCGTAACCCAAATTGATATTCAACCTCTTTGGGTGACCCTAAGCACCACCCAGTGCCAGCAAATTTGACCCGGTCGCGCAGGTGCTGCTACAGGTGCATCCTGGTTTACATGACCTGGAGGAGGATTTGACCAATAGGTAGAGCAAGCATAGCGTATATGGGTATTTTTGGAATCACGGCGATGAGATAAATTTGTTAGAATAGGTTTTAAGCCATTTTGGACAAGCCAGGGATTCCCAAACACGGGACGGGCCAAAGTTGCCGATGTATATCGCTACCTACTGTTCCTCTTATTAAAGATGACCAGATTGCCCCTTTTGCTATAATAAAACAAAAATATACGATGGGTGGCCATATTAATAGGGACACTGTGAATTTTGGTAGTACTAATTTGCACATTACAAAACCATTAAACTTCTAAGCATTGCTCTTTTTTAGTGCTAACAGTCATTGAATTACCTATGGTATTTCGCACCTACGTAATAATAAAATAATTTCAGCCATATCAATCCCAATAAATGGAACTTACCGCGTAAAATATTGAAATTTTAAATATTTTGGTGAAGTTACATTTTATGTCGTCAAGGAGAAAACTATCACGGTACGATCCGATTCACAATATCAATAATCTACGATTGATTGTAAATATTTATTTAATTTGACCTTTTGTTATTTTCCTATGATTTTTTTTCGTTATTTAAATATTTTTTAAAATATTTAGCGGAACTTATTTTTTTTTAAATTTTGGTGGGTCATTATAATTCTTAAAAAAACGTACCTTTGTGAAGATAAAAGTACTTTATTATTTCGTAGTTTTAAATATTTCTTGAAGTCAATATTACTAAAATCATTAAAAATTTACAACAAAAAATCTACTGAATATTTCTGAAAAGATTTTTAATGCTTTTTCTTTTTACAAACAAGTGTTTGCAGAAAGAGCCAAAATTAGTGATTATTTATATGCTGTCCTAGATAATTGTCAGCATGAACTTAAGAAACGGATCTCACCGCTATCATTCTCTACGCGACGACAAAAAATGTAATTTAGCACTAATATTGAAAAATTGCCTATAAGTTCCATTTGTTATAAATGTGATTGCTTACATTATTTTATTATTTACGTAAGTACGAAATACCAGAATTCAATTATTTTAGTACTAAAAAAAGCATTGCTTAGGTGTTTAATGTTTTTGTAATGTGCAAATTAGTACCACAATTCACAGTGTCCCTATCAATATGGCTACCCGCTGTATATAACAGAGCAATAAATCCAGCGTATGCAAAATGATTGTGCGTGCACACATCACATTTCGTCATCACGTGCCAGTCTTTTTGAATATAAGACAACGAAAACAACTTCGTCTAGCTGCCAAAGTTCTAAAAGTTGTACATTTCCTACAGCCGAGCGATTTGTACGATTTGACTCTCGTTTAGTCATCGCATGCATATCTCATGCGAGCTCGCTACTATTTAGCTATAGTCCTTAAATAAAAGGCTACATACTGTTTTAGAGGTAGCTATTTCTATAATTCGGCGGTTGCGTGGAATCAGCGGGGGGCGGAATCACAAACTGTCTTATATTTATTTAAGATAAAATACTAGGAAATCAATGTTTTTTTATTTTATTATGTTTTCACTGTTTTTTATTTAAAGATATTTTGTTAATCGACATGGATTGAGAATAGCATCAATTGAAGTATGTATCTATAGTCTCATCATGTAGTTTTTTTTTTCAAACCCGTTTTTCTGTATTAGAATCTAAAGAATATTTATTGTATTTTTTTAGCTGCAAATAAACACACTAATTGTTTGCAGGCGTGGACGTGACTGCGAATCAGGACGAAATCTCGGACCACGAGACCTTCCAGCTGGAGTTCGACTGGTCGACGCGGCGCTGGTACATTCGCACTATGCAGGATCGCTACTGGACCCTCGAAACGGCCGGCGGCATTCAGGCGTCGGGAGATAAAAAGTGAGCTTCTCGTGCATTTTTTAAAGGCAACGAAAAAGCCGACGAACTTGCTAAGGCGGGAGCAAAGGGAACGTTATACGGTCCTGAACCATGCTGTGGCGTACCAAAAATCGTGGCAAACCTAATGCTCAAAAATCTATGTTTAGAACAATCCTTAATAACTGGAACAACAGGCCAGGCTTGAATCATTCTAAAGCGCTAGTCGAAGCTTACAACCGTAAGACTGCCCATGAAGCTTTAGCACTGGAACAATTTACGCATGCTCATCGGGGCGCTCTCAGTACATTATGGCCTGGACAGACACATGTTCAACCTCAAGCGCCGGGAGACTAGAGTGTGCAGATTCTGCCTAACTGCAGACGAAACTCCCCTGCACCTCGTGTGCGAATGTGGCCCACTGATGCACAAAAGAAACACCCACCTGGGCGGCTACTACCTCCAAGCCGAAGAGGTAAAACAATTCAGCGCCAAGAGCTTATTACTGTTGTCAAACAACGAGACGCTTAGCATGGAAATATAGTAGGTGGCGATCACAATACAACAGAAATTGTCACAGTGATACAAGGCTCAACCAACCTTGAAATAGCCTCACACAACAAATAATTAAAAAAACCTTTTTTAATATATTTTTTTATGTTAGTGTATAAAAGAGTTAAAGCTAGCCTCCCAAAAAGTGAGAAATGATCCACCGGTGATCTGGAGTGTACCAAAGTGTCCCAATTTTTAATAGAAATAAATTAAAAAGTATAAGAAACGTGATTTAAATGATAGTATGATGGTTTATTTAAATACAGATTACATCTATTATTTATGTAGTTAGTTTGCAAAGATTAACCCAATACTCTTTACTTATTCAAAACCTATTTTTCACCATATTGAACCGAGGGAAAAAGAAAATTTAACATTAAAAGTGGAAAACTAATACGTACCGCGTAATATAATACAGATAATTAATTTCGTACGAAGAAAGCAAACACCTAAAAAATAACAATAATCTGACAGTAAGCAATAAAGTCATGATATTTTCGGAGTTTGATATGCAGTGGATCTCGATTCACTAATTACAATTTTTTTATCCACTGTATGATCCACCAGTAGGCCAAAATTTCCTTTATAAGATATAACGAATATAAACTATAAACACTCTGACTTTTATTCATATGTAAGAGTGTACATAATTGATCGAGTTAGTTAGAGCAAGAGAGATAGAATGAGAGCACGAGCAAGATGATAATAGAAAGTAGTTTGAATGATAACAAAGCGCGTAATCAATTCACTTTAATCGAACAAGACAGTTTTAAATCCATAAAACGCAACTATTCGTTGAGTTCAATAATAGGTAGCATCCTTCACTTTTACTAGACTTACACGATAATAATGACTCGATTTGGAGAACAAATACAAGAAGCTGTCTGTGGGGGCTTTTCCCGGATTTATAGATATTTCCGCGACGGTTCGCCCCACAGTTTCATAATAACCATCGCG
>JAOPUG010159035.1:0-11113 GCA_027564375.1 Micropterix facetella | reverse complement strand
TTAGGATCGATTTGACCAGATTTGATTCCAATGAGATTGTCACAAATTCTTAGTAGATATATTTGCCATACTTAGTTAAAAAATCACAAATTTGGAGTTGACCATTTTTGAAAATTACCTCCTGATATACAATATGCAAAGCGTGCAAAAGATATTTATGCAAGAATTGTTTCACCCCGTGGCACGTAAAATTAAAATAAAACCATTCTATTGTCTTTGGACTGATGTACATTAAAGCAATACAAATTGTGCAAAAAGTGCGATTAGTATTGAGAGCATCAAACCAACCGCTTTTTGAGACAATTTGATTTCAAAACTTATAATAAATGTCTAGAATACCCACAGAAACTATTTTTTTTCGTGGAGTCATTGAAATATAGGAGGTTATTTATAGCTATTAAATTTCTATATAATAATATACAAAATAATGTAAATCGTACCTGACAAATAACGTAGCATTCCGCGTTCCTGTAAAATCAACTAGATCACATTGCCTTTTCTATATACCTAGAGTTAACACTAATTATGCCCAAAATCTTTTTTTCATAGGACACTCAGATCATGTAATGAGATTTTTGGCGAAATTGATATATTGCTCTTGAAACCTTATGCATTTTCAAGAGCACACTCTACACTCACAGCATAAACAAAGATTTTAATACACAGTTCAGAGTTCTTTATTGTTTATAAGATGTCGGTTTACAACATTATACTTGCTCATAGAGCATACAATATTTTACGCTAACTACAACAACATGTTTAATTATATAACCTAAAACTATATTTTACCGCTTGTTAGAAACATTAAGGAAAAAACTTTTATTCAAACAAGTTTTATACAAGTTGAGGACGATTTATTATGCGCTAGCCCAAACTCTGCTAATATACGGACAAATAGGCTGGGGTGGTATGGCTGTAACAAACTTGGCTCCGTCAAAATGGCTTAAATTAGTGTTATAGCCAGATAGCTACACTGCTACTCCTCTGACCAGCTTTACAGGGACTTTATAGTATTGGATGCAAGACAGATTTACATAAAGCAGGTTTTAATTATCTATAGGAATGAACTCCAACAAGATAATGTCAAACCGACCAGTGTCGCTCATATACACGACACAAGATAGAGAAACAGACATACACAACCGAGATAAAGAATAACTTTTGGGCAAATACATTACATTTACCTCGTAACGAAACTCCACAATGCTTTTAATATACACCTAGGCCAGGCTACGACTATTGAAATTGATGTACATTATAAAAGATTGATGACAAACTGGTTGATAAACTCGACGAGGGAGGACTGTGTGCTTTTAGTAATTAGCGATGGTATATAAAATAGGTACATATATATTTTATTTCTTATTATTATTAAAACTTTATAACTGTATTATTATACCTCACATAAATTCTACGTAAGGTAATAACCAAGGTTTATCTCATATATACTGACATTATAACGCAACCTAATACTGTAGCAGCCTTCTATATTGATCCAACGGAAAAAACACTGCGGTAAATATCATTTCAATACAGGCTCTGCCCAGTGAAGTGATAAAATCCCGCTGAAGCAGCACTCTATAGTATATTTTCGGGGCTTAAAATCTGTATTGTCATATACGAATAACTAATTATATGGAAATTAATTATATGAAACAAAGGATAAATAAATAAATAAATAAATAAATAGGTACGTCAAATTATATTTTGTATCGATATTATATAACATTTAGCACGATATCAAAAAAGTATGCGAAATAACAAATTATTGAGAAATAAAAGAATCAAAACATATCGGTGCCTGAGAAGTAAATAATTAGACAGAAAGACATAAAACGAAAAGGAAAATAGTATATTTTTCTTTGTTTGTTATTACGACGGTATTTTAATGGATTCCTCGGCCAAATTTTAAAAAAATATGGATATTTCTAAGTTATCTTTTAATGGAAAATAAAATATATCTACTTGTATAACCAAAAATAAAAGTCTAAAAAAAAATCCGTATGTTTTTTGTGTGTACGATAACTTGAGAACACATTGTACGATTCTGAAAATTTCTTTCGCCGATACGTTTTTTGTCATCAATGAGAAGAACTATATAAATTTATTTTTCCGTACATACGATGGAAATGGTAGACGCCATCCAAAGGACGTCCTATAAGTGACACTTTTAGCTGTAATATCACCGATAAGGGCTCGATTTGAAAAAAATAGTATTATTCGATATTTATGGTTCCCTATCTACGATGGGAGCTGCCATGTAAACAGACTTCTTTGAAATTACATTTTTAGCCGTACTAACAATTTCCCACTCACTGGTCACTTCCTACAATCTTCTGCCTAACCCCTCCTTCCGCCGCCTGCCCCTCCGCCAAAATTTATTTTAGGTGTTGCTTTTGATATTTTAAGTTATTCATTCGTATGCTAACGATGAGTTTGTACATTTACAACGCAAGAAGATTTAAAGAGACACCTTGACAGCAAGTTTATCATTTGTTTGCTCATCGGTCGTCGCAGGTGGCGACTGAGCGTCACGTCTATGTAAAGCGCGCCTCCATTCTCGACGTAGAAAGTTTGAAAATACCGGCAGAAAATTCTCATATTTTCGCTGCATCGATTGCGTCTTCCTTGACATTGAGGGACATTATTTCCGCTATGAATATACTTAACTTAAGAAGAGAAGTTTTTCGTGTCGATCATAATATGGTTTTCGGTATGCGATGTGAACATAGCATAACATTCCTTATGAAGTGATTTCTACCTGCATCGTAAAAGTACAAAGATTTCATATTCAATGGCGTGTCCATTTGCTGTGGTATTCTGATTTTTCCTAATGAACCGTATTAAAGTCGGATAGAATCAATGTGTATATATTTTTTACAGGTTCCTAATATAGTCGACCATCAAAACATTAAAAAAATGATAACTAGCGCGGTTATTTTAAATTATAAATATGATAAAATCATTTACAGCTTGAAGTTTGAAGCACCCGACGATTTGGCTATGTTGCAACCGCCGTTGTTCAGGGTACTGAAGTACTGTCAATCGTCATCCGTAGTTCTGCGGGTTGGCGGTAAATTACTGCTGTTACTACACAGATTATAACGGTGGTGGGCGATGGGTTCGGCTCGCGTGCATTTTGAAAATCCGCCGGCACACACAACCCACTGTATATTGTGTTATGTCCTTGCGCTCGGCGATAAGTATTAGAACCCTAAGAAGAGGGTTCTATATCGTAGAGAGTTTAAACCGTTGTCTCTATTGAAGTTCGGGATTATTATTATTTCAATGTCTTCTCGGGTCATGCGGGAAACGTAAAATTGTTCTATGGATAACATAATGGCATTTTGAAACTGCACTCAGTGATTAGGTTCGCTATCCAATATGTCTTCGCAGATCGCCAATTTTTCTTGCTGAACGTTTTTAATTTGCCTTAATTGTAATTTGTCGTAAGTTCTAATTTGTCGCCTATCGGCAGAAAGACAGATGACGATGGAAAGCACTTCAGTCTAACCTGGACAACAGTGGTTGCAACATCGCCGAAACGTCGGTTGCTACAAACCATGCGGTGAATTTGTATTATATTATTTGTAAAATCAAGGGATTATTGTAACTGTTGCCGGTTTCCATTCACTTTTCCGTTGATCCAACGTCATCTGCTTTTAAAATAGCGCGTTGTCAACCACTGGCAAAGGGTACTACTGGCTTGTAACGCAAAATTCCGTCTTCAGCTTCGTGCAGGCGAATTATCTCGATCTTCGCGTGCACCTCTAAGGGAGTTGGATCTTTTGCACGCGCTTTCTTGTAGCAGCAAGATCGCGATTATTTGTAATTATAAATAAGATAAAACGAATTTACCACGTGATGTTTGTAGCACCCGATGTTTTGGCGATGTTGCAACCGCCGTTGTTCAGCGTTCAGTTTCGCGTTCCGGTCGATCTGTGAACACACTGTTCGTCCCTCGTCTCTCTCACTCGAACGATCCCTCGAGATGCATACGCAGCCGCTTAATCTTATCGTACGGCATAATTCACAAATTCTTCACTCAACATCAACACAAATCACGTTAATAAGCCGTTGATCTTATAGACTACTTACATGAGAGGCGTAAGGCCTTTCTTCTCCTAAAACTAGAACTAAAACGTTTAATTGCATATTTATCTCAAACGTGTTACATAATTTAATTGATTTTACAGCGCGATAATCCGTCTCTAACGATGATACACATGCCTATAAGTGTAGGAATGCCTCAAATTCCCGCTCTTTGATACCTTTTTTCTTCCAACGCCCAGCGTCCAACTTTCTGCGAATCGAAGTATATACCTGCTCTTGCCCAATTTTTAAAACGAGGACTATTTTGCGGTACAGGATTGCAATTGCTTATACCAGGTAGAGGTTCGCTTACACCTGGTATAAAGGTAGTTAGGGAACCCCACTGGCTTGCCAGCGACCTTCCTGTGCGACATAGGACTCTACTAGGTAGAGGTGTAACTAGAGCTGTAGATGTACCAATTCTTTGAGACTCATTTCTAGGTGAAAATATGACAATAATCGTATAATATCCTGAAATGGCGTGTTCGCCCGCATCATCGACAATCTCAAACTCAACCATTTCGTGTCTCTGTTATGAGAGAATTTAAATACTACATTAATCGTTGATTGTTGTGTCTATGCAAAATTAATACTGTTATAGCACAATATAAAATGACTTTCTTTAAGTGTACCTTCTCATAATCACTTTGGTATTGTGCCAGAGACTGCATGAGCTTTTCTTGTTCTTGATATAAACTGCTATATGTTTCGCTTCATTTTATATCCATTATAATTATTTTATTTCCAGCTTTTCATTTTCATCCGAATATTGGACTTTTCAATGAACTTTTCGCTATATCACCCCGAGGCGAAGCATAGAGACTTAGGGACGTAGATAAATCTACATACCAAGCTCCTCCACTGTCCGTTAGTGTCCAACGCCTTACGGCGAGGCACAGGAATTTGCCACCCCGCGGGTAGCCTCACCCCCTAACCGGCCGGTTTGCCCGCCCCGTGCGCCAGTTGTCCAGATCAACCCGAGTTTCCGTCCTCAGATCCACCGCACAGCGGGTTCACCGGGTTAGCCCCCTTTTCTAGGAGGCTCCTGGATAAGGGCTGCTCCGCGAGCTGGGCCAGCCAAGTGACATATAAAGGCCATCATAGGCCAGATTATACGGAACTATTATGATCTGAATATTGGAGTTTTTAAAAGCCTCAAGGCGGTAGGCGAGGGCAGAAACCCCGACCACCGCCCGGGTAGCTATAACGACTATGGTCGTCTTGTCTACCATGGATGTCATGGAACGACAACCCCGCACGAACCACAAGGGTAAACGCACAGGGGGTGAGCGCAGAGACCACCCCCTCGGTTCCACCCCAATTGACCTATTTATTGACTAAAATACTAGATATAAAATACAATGTAAATATTAATCCTAGGTCTTATAATCTAACATCTGAATATTGGAATCTATGTATTTAGGAATGGAGGATAATTAATATATTAATTAGCAGTTTGTCCATGCTACGATCCAAATAAATAAATCGCAGCGCTCGCCATTGCGTATTGAAATAGCGCAATAGTATTCATACACATGATTCATTCGTTTGAATTGAATTGTGGCAAAATGGGTATTAATATTGGGCGAGATGGAATACGGTGGAATAGCGAATAAATCCACTTCGTAATGTTGCGGGTCGGGAATATTTGCGTTTGGCTATTGTGCTGGAATTACAAGGTTTCTCCATTAGTCTGCAACATTTACTGCCATCTAAAACGTTCACCGAACAAATCGCTAATAGTTAAGCCGCGGGCTAAACAAAAGCGAACTTTGACGTCGTCGGCTATATCCACATAATGCAAACAATTAAAATTAAATACTGCACCTAATATTATTCTATATATTTTGTGTACGCCGCAAATAATATCGAGTTAGATGAGACTAATAATATTGCCAGCTTTTATTTTTCGAAATTATATACATAATAAGTAATCGAACTTTATGTTGGTAAACTGTTATATATCTATGTCCATTATAAGAACGATTTGGATTTCCTGAAACTCCACGACCTTCCACTTCAAATATGTCTCAAGAAAATTATCTAATTTACCAGGATCATAAAACCGAGATGGCCTGTGTGTTTGAGCATCATCATCATAGCCCAGTAACAACAGAAACGGTTCGACCATTTCAAAAAGCGCCTCGTAGATTATGTACAAGAGGGCGAAAGCCAGGAAGAACCAGAATCCTTACGGATACGCCGGAAATACAAGGTATTTACGCAAATAAAAAGAGACCTCCAAACATTAAGAATGAAATCCAAAAGAAACCCTTGAAGGCTGCCCAAACAAAAGCTGCTTCCTTCTCGGTGAATCCAGGTCCCAGCACGAGCAAAATTCAGATTCTATCGAATGAACTAGTAGAAAAATGTCATAATTGCAAAGAACTTCTAATATCTCATCATGCTTTGAAATGCAGCGTATGTAAGAAATAGTTTCACCATTTTTACATGTTTAAGAACTATACAAAAACATCCCCGAGAGCGACGAGGACGACCTGTTTGTATGTAAAAGTGTTGTATTCTCAATCTGATGACTGTAGACTCTGATAAATTGATGTTACTCTTAAATAAGCAGGAATAAACTATTTTCTTTAAATTGAAAATGAATTTGTGATTTTACCTGCCTTAAAAAATAATGTACCTACTGGTACTGTCTAGTTCACATACTGCCCAAAGGTACAAACGTTTTGTCCAAGGTACAGACATGAATTGTACTTTCGGACAAAAGTGGCCTTTTTGAAGAAAAAAAAATATTTGAAATTATGTGCCTAACCATATTGAAAAAAATTACTATATTTTAGAAAACTATTCAGCTATATGTCGGACAAAGATTTTTTCTGCCACATTTACCAGTTTTGAGAAAAAAAATAAAATCATCCGAATTCTGGAAAACGTCCGATGGTACATGACTTACCCCACCTATAGCGTATGTATATCATCCCCCTCTCCTTATTCCCACCCCATCCCTAATCCCTAATTCCTAGGCGACTGTTTACTCATAGTTACTAAATCTTTTTTTTAATAGTATTAGATGGAAACATTTAACTGCAATTTTTGCTTATAAATATAATTTAGGTATTTGTCTTCGTATAGCTGTAATTTTCCTTCACAATATAACAATAAAATAAAATAAAAGGTAAATATTTACAAAAAAATCGTTAAAACTATATATTACATTGTCGAAAAAACTGGTATTCCTTGTGATATTGATCTATGTTTAACTGAAGAGGCAGTTCTTTTCTAATTTTCACAGAGAAGTCTTAAAAATATCAATTTCGGAAGGTAACATGTTCAATATTTTGATCATCCTAGCAATCGATCTATCAATTTTAATATTTTTACGGTGTGCTGGCTCTCTGAACAGCAGGTGATTTCGCATCGCTCTTTAGTTAACCGACGCGTACAGTGGCAAAATTCCAAGTATTTGTGGTAAGAACACATTCCCTTTGATTATGTTATTAGGCGTAGATAATGGTTGCAATACGCCTAGTGTCTGGTAGACCATCATGCCCATAATGAAGTTAGAAGAATAGAAACGGAATTGTCGAAAATACATATATCTCAAAAAAAATCACTGGATACGCTCCATCATCAGGATCGTATTTCCACAACAGATGACGGAGTTGTATTCCAAGATGTTGCACGAATGTGGGCCTGCGAGATTCTTCTAAAATTAAATTTAAAATACGCTCAATATAAGAACCATATCAATTTACTAGATCTAATAGTAATTATGAATCGATTGAATGAAACTTAAAACATTTTAAATTTTTAAAACTTAAAAATAAATATAAAATAAATCTAGACAACAATCACTATAGGCAGTTTTTTTTTATCGTACCTATATCATCATATTAGAAATTTATAGGTGCTAAAAACATAATGAACGTTTTAACAATTTTGCCGAAATAATCATGTTAATAAATATTTGAATAATAATAAATAGACATTTTCGCTGTTATCAATAAAGAGAAATTAATATAAGATATTACTTTTAAATATTTCATATAACAACAAATTAATTTATGCCTTGTCAAAATATAAAATCAAAATAAAATCAAATACTACCTATAAAATTGCACAAAGTCTTGAACGACCGAATCGAAACGAGTCAAAAACCGAACTTGAAATAAAAGAATCTTCATATTGCCAAATTAAAATATTACTGCTATGTATATAAATATCGGTTTAAAATATCTAAAATGTAATATTTCGTTTAAAAACAGTTTCCCACTAGATACACCCTTCTTAATAGTAATTCTTAAAATTATTGATTCTCCGAGCGAATAAAAAGCAATTTCTAATAGGAACTCCTTTAGCAACATTTTAAATAAACTTTCCACCTGAATTATTTCTAAACTTTTCTGTAATTATCCGACAGGATCATTACCCCTACGCCAATTAAAATTGTTAACCATACTCGACAAACTTTATTTTGTTCGCATTCGCTTCTTCTAGCAAATTTAAATTCAGTAGAAGACCTGCGAAAACAGTCTTTATACTAATTAATACTTATAATACTAGCTATAGGCCCGCGCCATAGCGTGCGTCGGCGGGTTTTGCGAATATTCTTTCACTGTCCGTATATTCCTTCGGTGACTACTACACGTTACCGAAATCATTTTTGCTCAATATTCCTTTCAAATACCGAATACGCTAATGTCTGTGTAACGTTTATAATTACCACGTTATTCTATAGTGTAGAATCAGTAATTTTCAATGACTTTCAATCGTAGTATATATTTATTCTACCAATATTCCGTCAACATTATTAAGTCATAAACTAAATTACAGAATATAATAATATGTGCAATAAAATTAAATAATTTATCAAATCATCTTCTATTAGTGCTACATATTATTTGAATAAATATTTTTTGGGAAGTTTTCAGGACTGTATATTCAGCAGTGGAATATTGCAAAAAGTTGAACATGCTATGATATTTAGAGAATTGACTTTCTTTGGAGTAATCATGGAATTTCATGAATAATTTTAAGTAAGTTTCCTAAGTCAATGCTCCAGAATTAGTGGATATTGTTGGTATACCGGCCGGATGAATCTATCAAACAGGACCACACTCGTCAGTAGCCGTCACCTCTGCTCCATTAACCACTCATTGAATTGACATTTTGTATGTCATTGCAGCGCGGGAATCGTCATTGATAGGATGCACGAACCGGTAGTCCATTTGGGCAACATCACAATAACAGATCGTATACACAGACAAGTATAGCACTGGCCAACTAGCAAAATGTAACTGTAAATCTAGGGTAATAATAGGCGTTCATGATTAGTCCTATATGTTTTTTTGGAAACGTGTACACAGAGCGGAAATGGTTCATTTAGAATATTTTAGTGATACAGTGGATCTATTGGGGTTCCGCTTAAGACTGACCCGTTACATATTTGTGATATCTGTATCCCTCGTATCCTTCGGTAATATATCACTGGTTTTTAATCACTGGTATCACAAGTCGCCGACGCTGTGACAATAGCGTCACACTGATAATCTGTCATTTAATGACATAGTAGTGAGTGAGATTCATTTATATCATAATTCAGTCTTGGGGTGTTATATGCTGAGTCCTCCTTGAGAAATAAATAAAACCCTAATTGCAATGTTATTATTCATAACGCTAATCTGTGATACAGCTTATTGTTGTAAATAGTTCAGTATCAGTATCAATTTATTCATTCCAGATATACAATAAAAGCATGTCATAATAATCATTTAATGCTAGTTGTGATATATTGGAATTCGTCAGTTGTTGAAAAATTACATATATTAAATTAATTTGATTTTAACAATATTAACGTCATATTAACCTGCAACATGAAAAAGTAAAGTTAATTTGATCACAAATTATGCAGTTGACTCAAGTCTGCTTTACACGGTAGATATATAAAAAAATATTAAAAAAAAACAGAACTATTTCCATGTACATGGATATATGTAAAGACGCCTTGATCTATGTAAAGACGCCTTGCAGCCAACCAAAATATGTCTAGCTGTGCAAAGGGATTGCTACAAAGAGTACATGAACTATCCTCTGAATAGCTCCAGCGAGCGACGTTACTGGGGTTTGGAAGTGTATGCTGGAAGGCATACACTTCCAGTATATATAAGGCGGAACTGGTCGACGACCGTTACGAATTCTTTAGGGCTGAACAGAACGGAACGGCCAGGCGATAGAAGGTTGTATTCATGTGGTCATACGCACGACGCTATTTCCAAGATTGCTGTATCCCTGCAGCAAGGATAAGATATGCATTTGGGTGACGATTCCCTCGGCGGCCTGAGGATCGCCGCATTATCCGATACACCACATGGTAATGTTATAGTGACATGAGACTACAACCCCTGAGGGCAGAGTATACTGAGAGAACAGCATACGCTCTCTCGGGTGGCAGGGGGCGGCGGGGATAGGTTGTGAGGGAAGTGGGCAGAGAACTCCGTCACGATAAACGCCTCTGTTTTGCCGTTACGAGAATAGGGGTTGGCAATTTCTCGAACGGTTCAGTACCGCGTAGCTCGAAGGGAAGCGAATGTGCCTGCGCTGAGTTTGTTACTTTATTCAATGGTCGACGATGTCCGTGTGCCGTGATAGACATTATTAAGAGTATAATTGGATTACGAATAACTCAGTTGAATTTGTCAATGACGATAAAAAGAGCGAGAGCGAGAGAGAGAGAGAGAGAGAGAGAGAGAGAGAGAGAGAGAAAGAGATAATTTTTATGTCAATATTTTTTTATTTTCTCTCTGTAAATGTAAATGATTAATAATGGAGAAACTTTTGGCGATGGCGCACACACATGTGAAGGCTTTAATGATTAATTTTAATCAGTCTTTACGAGACCGGAAGCCGATTCGAAAGTATATCATATAACATTAAAAGCCGCTCGTACAATTCGTTGAGTATGCGAGAGATGGTAAAATAAGGAAAATATTATTCTAAAATACTTAAAACATTGCATATAGCACAGTATAGACAGTAGCTTATCTTAGAACAAAATTGA
>JAOPUG010158996.1:0-11122 GCA_027564375.1 Micropterix facetella | reverse complement strand
GCTCAAAACGCAGTGGCAAAGCACCGGGCAATGAAGACGCAATGAAGGAGATGGACAGTATGAGACAACTAGAATCTCCAGCACCATGAATGAGTCATATATTTAAAAATTGTAACTAAGAAGGATGTGGCATTAATTTATTTTAATATTGAAATAAAATCTTAATATTAATTTTCTTTGTTTCCTTACTTTATTTATCAGGAAAATAACAATTAAACACAATGATATATTATTGGTAATTTTCTATTTCAGATATGATCAGGTGAAGAGAAACTGAAATAAACCTGATTTTTTTCTCATGACTGTCATAAGCTCATCAAGCTGTTTAAACTAGATTGCAATATTTCATACACACAAGACTAAAAAGCAGAAAATAATTATTTAAATAAAAAATATTTTTTTAATTTACCACGTTTTTAAAACAGACTAAAAAGTATAAAATAATTTCTCCTAGTCCTATAGACAACGAAAACCGTGGGGCACATGAAATAGATAATTAATTAATGCCTGAGTAGTTCACAGTTCATACCTGTCACTAACAATTGGGTCCCATGTTTTCATCAATCGCAATTCATCGCAAATTTAGGAAAGCTCTTCAAATCCTGCATGAGGATTTTGAAAGAGCGATAAGTTTCCGCATCAGAATGTGTTGATCGATTCAGCCAACTACCACTTCGTTCAAGTTTAAGAAAGTGGTTGTTCTTTAATACAAGAAAGGCCGATCAACGATATAAGTGTTGCGATTTTTTATACCTTTTTTCAAAAAAATTATCGCGCCAACTATTCGATCCAATATTTGACTGCTTTTTCCACCCATTATCGACTTCATAGAGTGGAAAGATTAAAATTGTTACCTATATAATACCGAAAAAAATTAAAAAAAAACGAAACGTTTTGTTTTTTGGTTTACTACCTCAATCACAATCGATGGACGCCCAAACTTTGTTGATCATGAAGATTCGTTTTGGCGGCTTTAAACTGACTACATCACCACATGTATACTAAGTACAGTCGTGAAAACATCAACATAAAGAGTTTGTATTTCGTTAATAACCTGGAAAGGCACTTTTCTCTGCGCAAGAGGAAAATGGATTATGTGCCTCGACTCTCAGCTGGCGTGATTCGGAATTGAGACACTCATTGCAACACGGCACTGCAACAAGAATATTCAACCGACTGAGACAATGAGGGCGCATGCTACACCCAACATCTTGAACTTAAAATCAGTGTTGCTCTGTTGAAAAAAAAAATGTTTTTCTGGAGAAAAAAATAAGTAAGTATATACGTAATTTGCAAGAAACAAAAGTCGGTATATTTTATTAAAATCTGCATTTTTTTTCTAAAGTCTTTGCCTTTATTTGCGCGGCCTCGGATTACACATCTTAATGCAATCTATACGTTCATAGCATTTATTGTTAAAGTATATGTTGTACCTTTTTCGACATCATTTTTTGTAAACCAAACTTTAAACAAAATCTTAATGTACTCATATGATGATAACCCATATGCAATTTCTAACTAAAAACTATCAATATCAATGGACTGCTGGAATTTCATAACAATAACCTATTTCTTAATAAGGTACAGCGACCCCGGCGCGCGAGTTATACTAGCACTGGATTAGATTAGGTCGTACCACCCCAGCCAGAAGTCACCTTGACTCGGATCACTATAGTCGCCGTATTACAAAGTGGTCACTAGCGACGAACCATTAGAATCACGCGCTCTCTTTCGCACATGCATGGCCTTACGGAGAGTAACCGCAGGTACCTGCCGGTCGGTCGCCGAATTTTATGGCCTGAGTCGTCAGTTCATACTGCGGCGACTATAGTAGGTATATCAGGGGGCACATTATATGTATGTAGTTGTGGGAAAACTTGCTCCAAGAATAATGGGGATATGTGATTAATCGACCGGCTTCAAACAACCTAAATCCAATAATTACCGATATGTCGTAGTATGCTACGTCATGTTTCAGTGTTATTCCACGTATATATCGGTATCATCACCTTTCGCTTTCCTGCCGATTATCTTGTTGCTGGCGAAAATAAATGTTATTTTAACATGTCCAATAAAATGTTTTCATAAAATTCACGACAATTTCATGCTCAGGACTAATAGTCCAACAAAATTAGCCCAAAAATGGACAATTGGTTTTAAAATAGGTCAAGTTCTTCCTCAAGATGTCCCTTTCGCCAGCTTTTCACAGATTTTTCAAAACCTTTAGGATTAACGTTATGACTACTTCAGCAAAAATAAACTACATACAATTTCTTATAAATAAGATTATACTTATTCCTTTTTACTATAGGACCAATACTTTAGGAATAAGTTTAAGTCGTTAAACTGCGCGCGGCGTGCCCCACAGCGCCCGCGCCCCGCGGGCAGGTAGGGATTTGTGTCCAATTTGACTCCTTCGCTGCTCCTAAGATATTGATCCTACAGTAAAAAGGAACGAGACCTTTTCTGTAGGAAATGTTATGTAGTTTATAGTCTGTAGAAGTATTCATAACGCTAATACTAAAGGTTGTCGAAATATCTGCGAAAAACTGAAGAATGGGACATTTTTACCCCCCCCCCCCCGGCTCACAGCCAAACTTCTGGGCTTTCGGTATGTCATCAGGACATCTTGCCGATACTCAAAACTATGTGAATTAATTGGGCTGATTTGTCTAATTTCATCAGACTATAATAAAACAGGGAAAAAATACCACTTCACAAAATCACACATTGCAATATGAGGTCAATTATTTTCGGGTTTTTATCTGCAAGGGATGATGATTTTCAATTTCTCTTCCACATATACATTTTGGTCAACTCCATTTTCTTCCAGCTCATATTATTCTGGGTTTTCTTGAAGAGTTTATTTTCTTCTTTTGTTAGTTATTTCCATCGGTTGTTAGATTTCCGTTGATTATTCTGTTCTCGCAATGAACCGGTTTTATTTTTGATGTTGATTATCTTTCGAGACAGTTAGAAGCGACGAAATAAAACAATAACATCACAGGCATCTTAATTGTGCATTTCCAATAAATTACAAATAGATCTCAACAGAGATAATCGTTTACCCACACGAGAGCCCGCACCGCCAAACTGCGAGAAGGGTGCCTCCACTAAGACTTCCGGTTCCATTCTCGATTAATTTCCGGTTTGCGGGACGCTGGTATGCCGGCAAAGGCGAACAGAGATGCGAGACGCAAAGGCGGAGTCCGCGATGGCGGAAGGCGGAGATCAACGAATTTGACGCCGGAGGGCATCAGGATAATCTTAGATCCCAGGCTTTCACCACGAGCGAGGAGCGGTTCTGAGGAGTCGTGTTTTTGGACCGTCATCGAGCATGGGCCCTGCGCCGCGGTCGGTTTACCCCTGGGGCAGCAGTTCACTCTTCGTGAATTAGTCCACGAGCCCTGTATATAAGTCCCGTGACGTTTACCGCTTTGCCTTTATTTCGGGGCTTTGCGTGAGCCGGACCCACTGACCCGGTTTTATGGATGTGGCGTCGCAGGGCTGGGCGCGCTATGGCAGGTATCTGGAGCTTAGTGTTGACGACCGCTGCAATATTCGGAGCGCTCTCCCGAAACAAGAGGCGCGACTGGCGAATCAGAATTAATGAATGAATAAGTCAGTCGACGGGCCCTGGTATTGGGGCCCGTGACATCTGCCGCTTCGGCAATTTGCCTTTTCTGCGGGGCTTCGCGTGAGCCGGGCCCATTGCCCCGGCTTTCTGGTTGTGGTGTCGAAGGGCTGTACGCCCTGGGCAGTATTCTATGCGGCGCCCGACTCATCGGGCTGGCGAAAATCGCGCGACGGTCTGTATTTATGCGACCGCGACGGGTGCGCGAGTAAGGATATATCGCGTGAACGAGACAGTGCACCGGCGAGCGAATTTGGATTACTTTCGCTAACATCGCAGACAAGCAACGTCGTGGCCGCCGCGAGTCCCGAGGAGGAAGCGAGATAGTAGATTTTAAATTTATAATAAATATCACATAGAATATTAAAGGGTATCGCAATCCACCGAACGATACCAACGTATACACATGATTTTGTAATAATAAAGAACGAGTACGTTCAATTTTATTACGAATATCATTTCGCCGGACGCTTTCCCCCACATAGGCAATCGACGAAAAGGAGTCGCAAAAACATAATTCCATCTAAAAACTTGCAACTTAATAAAACTCTCGAATTTAGTTCACTAAAACAAGTAACAGCGCATATGTACGCATATTGAAAAACTTCCACGAGGGTCTCTTCCTCTAGCTAAGGCACAGTCAGCCCTGAACACGTATAACGAACATGTAACGAGTAAAAGTGGCCAATAGGTACACAAAGACCCCGCTGAAATGATTACTTTGGAATACTTTGCGGATGGGGGAGGAGAAAGAAATACACGTTGAAAAGTAGGGGAGAGTGGGGATGATTGAGGACCGAACGCTTGGATTTCGGTAGTAGAGAAACACTATCCCTTAGTGAAATATTGTAAAAAGGAATGCAATTGATTACGATTACTATACCATTAACCGGCGATTATTGGTGTTTTTTTAATAATCAGAACCGTCGCTTATTGCCCGGATTATCTGTTTGTATCAGTAAGTGCGTCTTGACTCTGAACTCGAGTCGCCGCCGCGGGTCACCGAACGAATATTCTACCGTTCGGTGAGCCGTTCATTTTGAACAGTCCGTTCACTATCGGGGGCGACGGCGGCAAACGAGACTGAATTGAGACGCCCTGATCAATACTGAGTCACCCGCCCAATCGCCACTTGCCACATCCGTCGATGCCTGCCGTGCCGTACCAGACCAGTCGGCCGTTGGATTAAACCTTCACTCCCAGTTAGTTCTCAGTTCACTTATTAGATGGTTTCGCGCGTTTTATTTTAGCATTGTTTGGACTCTTACAAGACAGGAATGAACACGGTATGGGAGCATTTCGAGGCAAATTTAGATGCTGACGCAAGGCAACTTGTCTCCATTGTGTTTTCGTGTTTACAAAGGCAACACACACATATTTTTCAATTTCTTCGGTATGAAAGGTATGATGACACCGAAGCTATCTACTGTGCAACAATCGTATTTTGCAGTTTTTTGCAGGATGCATGAATCACATCAGAACAGTCACAAAAATCGGAATCAGTAAATCAATAATTGATGCATCCCTAATTGCAACGATAACACTTCATAGTTAAATTACTCCCAACTTACATGGCCATGTATCGATCAATGGTTCTTCTGAAAAGACGGCACAGTTCTTGCCCACATGCAACAATAGAAGCGATTCAACCAATGAGTGGCGAGAGAGAGAGAGCGCGAAGGGAGCGTTGGACTACTCCATCGTCACGTAGTAATTCATGAAGAAAGTATACATAACAGGTTAATGCTAATGCTAAGACCAAAATAAATTCCTAATAGCTGACTCAATTGAGTTTTTTTTATGGTTTTAAAATAACTATATTTTTTTAACCATATTCCTTAAAATCCTATTAACGTAAATACATCGTTAAAAATTCGCCTTCCAACCATAAAACGAAGACACAATCAGGTAGTCAAATTTATAAATTCATTTAAGGCAAGGTATCTTCGCGCCATTTAATCAAGGTATGATCGGTAACAAATCTCCCAACAGAAAACTGAATATTCGAAAGTGATGTATATTTTGCAAAAAATATTACCGTTTTTAAAAAGTCATCAAGAAAATATAGTATATTGTACTGCATATAGTATTTATTAGCGATATGCGTTGGGCAAAAAATATCGTTCATTGTTAATCAGTTCCATCGCCACTCCTATAAATCCCACCATTGCAAATGCTATGAAGCCAACGTGCAACGGGGACTTCGAAACGATCAGAGGAAGATATTCGCAAACAAATCGAATGGTTACCCACTAGAGACTCTAGAAATCTTCATATCCTTTCTCTGGTGTTCCGTGTCCTCCGCGGAAATCAACACTTTTCACAGCTGTCCTCTCAGGGTCTACTACTACGCTCACAAGAAAACCTTTTGTTGGCTACGCATTATTAGACGCTGTTCACCAAGTCCTTTGCAGTACAGGCAGCTCGTTACTGGAATTATTTGCTTCTTTACATAATCCTAACAGCTACGCTAGGCATGTGAAAATCCTGCTGGAATCCCACTTACTGGGTAACTAACATGAGTTGTCACAAATTTCTCAAAATGACCACTGGTGCAATTTGAGTTGCAAGGAGTAGGAGTACTCCTCACAACTTTAATTTACCCTCCATAAATCCTAGTCCCAGCCCGCGTCTTAAATCGCATTACGCTTCGACTCCTCCGGCTATTCGCTAGTTAAGCAAGGCCGGTAAACCGACCAATACATCAACCGTTACGGGCCGCCCAAAGGGTTCCCCCAGATCCGAACGCATAGCGGGTTCAACGGTTTAGTCCCTCTTCGGAGAGGCTGCCGGATGGGAGTTTAGCCGTGAGTCGGGCCGACCAAGGTAACAAATACGGTCATAAGGGCTTGAGCAGCACGACCCTATTAGGCGTCTTTATAGGGAGACAAATTTGCATTTAAGACTATACTCGGGTGAACCCGGTACCCCGAGACTTTCAACGAACTTTATCGTTATATCGCCCCGAGATGAAATGCACAGAATTTTAACAATACATATCCACAAGCCAACTACGCCACCGCCCGTGAGAGTCCAACTCCTCACAGCAAGTCACTGGAAATGTTCAAGTCCAGTGGGGCATCCCCGCGCCCTCAATCTGAGATGTGGTCAGATTTCTTCGACCTCCCGTCTGGTAGCAGGTTCCATGTCGCTTGCGCGTTCTTCTAACGTATATAAGCAGCAATTCCTCACTTGAACATGTCGCGGATACGAGGCGGCCTTTACTTGTCTTGCCACTCAAGACCGAGTGGCCAACTTATCGTTTCTAAAGATAGATAGCATAAGATATTTAACTACCCCCGCTTTCTTACGTCGCATTACACTTCCCAACTATCCCGGCTATTTGACATTGAGCAAAGGCCGGCTCACTGACCAGTGCATAAGACAACCATCCATCCGACGTTTTCACCAAGTATATATGCCGCATTACCGGGATACACTGGGATCAGACCAGACTGTCATTACATATATCCGAGATACAGAAAGCCCTTCTTCAGGGAGGTTGTTAAACAATGGCTGGCATACCGACCAGTGCTCAGACATCTAGGGCCGCCTGAGGTGTTCCCCAGATCAGCCGCCATGCACAGCGGGTTCACCGGTTTAGTCCCTCTTCGGGAAGGCTGCTGGATGGGAGCTGAGCCGTGAATCGGGCCGACCATGATAACAAGAGTTAGCCATTATGACCCAAGATGCACGACCCCATTATGGGTCGATAGCAGGGAGTGCTCGATTCCACGGTCTGGAAAAACTTGTTTAGACGACCTGCTGCGTCTCCATACGCCAAATAGCTGCCTCTGGTGGCTGAAAATAGTAGGCCTAACGAAACACGCTCTCGTTCAATGTTAACAAGACTCAGTAACTCATGATGAAGGGAAGTGAAAGAGAAGCGTGCTTGAAGTTTTCACATATTAGAGTATTTTCATCCCTAGATTCCTTATAGCTTAAGAGCCTTCCGGGCGCGGGAATAGTGGCACTGCTGCTTAGTTGACGTCCACCCTGATTGTGCGTGTCATACTACTTCTACACCGTGTCAATGGGCGTGGTACCAACAGAATTATAGGTTCTAGAGCGTGCTGCGACTTCTTTGGTTCCTATTGACTCGACTGCATAACGAATTTATGATAGGAAGCGAAACATTACAGTATTGTACAAATGAATGGAATGATAGGAAATTGTTATAGTAGAACCGTTTATTGCTTGTAAAAAATATTTTTATAAAATTATACAACTTAAGTTATACTAATCAATAGAAAATATGTCCGCCGTTGGCTTCAATAAATGCTTTTACTCGTTTTGGCATGAACTCCACTAGTTTATGGCAGTTGTCTGAGATCCTCTCATCTCGAAATTAAACCTGAATGACCGCTTCTATCATCTTTGTTTTTGTAGTGCCGTCGACTAGCATTTTGCACTGTCTAGCTTTGCAAATGGCCCATAAATTCTCGATAGGGTTAAAAACGGGTGAATTCCTGGGCCAATCTAGAACAGTTATATCCTTGTCCTGGAAATATTTCATTATTTCCTTTGACTTGTGGCAGGGAGCAGAGTCCTGTTGAGGAATTGCTCCTCCTTGGGGTTGGCACTTTTCAAGGTCTTTATTCAAATGCTGTTCCAACATGGATTTGTATTTTTGGCTGTTCATCATATCATCGATTGGCACCAAAGATCGAACCCCCATGTATGAAAAACACTCCCAAAACATTTTTTGACTGGATGTTTTACAGTTTGGTCAATATGAGCTGGAGTTAGTTGTTCGTTTTGTGACCTCCTAACGAATTTAGACTGCTGTCTCTGAACTATGTGAGTGAGTTTCATTTATAAATAAGACCTTTTTCTAGTCTTCTGCAGTCCAGTTGGAGTATTGTCTGGCCCAGACAGCCTCTGTTTCTTCAGGCGGTCAGTGAGAAGATTTTTTGTGGTCGAATAGCCCTCCGACCAGATTCCAAGTGTCTTCTACGGACAGTTGAGCCATGTATTGCCACGCCTGATGCTGTTAAGTCTTGTTGCAGTTCGTGACTTTTTTTCTTGTGTTCAACTAGCTATTTCGAAGCAAAAAACTATCATCTCTCGGTGTCGTCTTTCTTTTTCTTCCACAGTTGCCAGATCTCTTCACTTCAGCTGATCCCGTGTCCCTTTTACGCTCCAAAATCTCGCTTACTACTTCTTGAATCACTCCACACTCCCTAGCAATGTCTGTTTGTGAAATAGACGTGTGTTCACTCAATGTGACAATCTTATCGCGTTTCCTTGGCGTGATATCCATCATGAAAGTTCAACTACACAAACTCACTAATTACTGAATATTCAGCTTTGAATGATAAAACATCAAAAACTTCCGAATAGCAACTTCTAACAACAGTCAGATAATTATAGGTTATGTATTTAATGCTTTGACACTTGTCAAGGTGACATTACAGTGTTGCAATATGCAAAAAATGTAAAAAATCAGGATGGTTCCATTAATTTGCACAATAATGTACTTATGCGAAGTATCTTGGAATACAACTCCGTCATCTGGTGTGGAAATACAGTAAATTACACTCTGATCCAGAGTAATTTTTTGAGATGTATTTACTTTCGACAATTCCATTCCTATACCGCGCTCTATCCATCTAGCTTCATTTTAGGCATGATGTGCTACAATACCTTTGGATTTCATAGGCTTATTGCATACAGTATTACGCCTCTAACATCATCATAGGGAATGTGTACTTATCACTAGTACTTCAAAATTTGCCACTGTACGTGCTGGTCACATCCATATACGGCGATGCGAAATCACCCGCTGTCTAGGGAGAGCCAGTACACCGTACACATATTATAATTGATAGACCGATTGGTAGGATGATCAAAATATTGAACAGTCTAACTTCCGAAATTGACATTTTCAACACTTCTCTGAGGAAATTGAAGAAAGAGCTGTCTCTTCAGTTAAACTTAGAGTAAGATGACAACTAATACTAGTTTTTAGACATTATAAAATGTATTTTTAAAGGATTTTTTTGTAAATATTTATATTAATATAGCATTAGTATAAGTAATTCGTATTGCTTTTAATTATTAATTAGTAATTAGTAATTTAATTAGTAATAAATTAACAATTTAATTAGTAATTCATATTACAATAATTTGTATTGATTTTAAGCATACACGCTGTAATGTCACGTTACTTATGTTTGTTCGAATAAAAGATCCATATGTCGGTGAACTGAAAAACATTTCTAGAAAATACCCATCGATGCTATACACGAAATGAAAGGCTGCGGCGATCTAGAGAATGTCATGGTTTTATACTTCGTGGAGCGATTACGAATTCACACAAGAAAGTGGATTTCCAAACCTTGCGGTTTAGACTGAATTTAGAACCGCTGTATCCAATTCGCCCCAAATAATCCACAGCCCATCTATAAAGCACCGATAGGACGTTGCGGGGGTTTATTCCGCGTCAAGAAATAAAGGAATATATCGAGTGGATATTTCATAACTTGGCAATCTCGTAGTGTGCGAAAGTTTCCCGCTCTCGCCTATATTATGTACTGGCCGGCTGAAAGTGGTCTTTTGACTTTCGACGCGTCGCCAAAGTTGGGTTTGGATCGCCGCATTTATCCGCGGGATATTGGACCCGAGTAGGGAGGGGAATCCCGATGCATTTGTCCAATCCCGAGATTTTCCAGATTGGAAAATTCAATCTTGCAAGATCTCGAGTGTTTTCAAGTCTTTCCAGGCGATGAGAATAATAACTTTTACTAATCCACTCTTATGAATGAATGAATGAAATTTTATTTCGTACCGCACGGAATCCATATAATATTAGTTACAAGTTTAGCTTATAGCATAAGGTTAGTACACAGACACACACATCATATTTAATACAAAAGAAATTTAAAAAAAATACGTAAAATGTTCATGAAAGTAGGTTGGGAATAGCTAGGCCCCCGTCGCACATGCAGTTTGATCCAGTGCTTATGCAACGGATAATCCAGCCCCTCAGCCACCACCCTCAAAACGCTGTTGGCGCTACCGCGTATGCGATGCATCGTAGAGGCGGTTCGTTTGCGAATGATGGTATAAAAGCCGTCAGTCTGGGCATGTGAGAACATACCTGATGCACTACAATATCTTGGTAGCCCCATCAGCATCCTGAACCCATTATTATATTGAACCCTCAAGGTATGAAGTGTTTTCATCGTATGTTTTACCAAAAGGCTGCATGTGTAGATATTTTGATAGTATGTTTTGAAAAGAAGGACTATTTACATCACTCGTGCACCGTGCAAACCTGCGAGCAAGCATGTTACATCTCACAGATAGGGTCCTTCTCTCTATTTCTATATCCGTGCTGTCTGATCAATTTTCGGTTACCCAGTGACCCAGGTACTTAAATTTTAATTCTCGACTCACCTCGCAACCACTGAGAAACACTAATTATCCCGACAGTTTCTCCCTGCGGCCTGAAGGAAAGGAGTTGACTTTTTTTAACATTATATC
>JAOPUG010158981.1:0-11124 GCA_027564375.1 Micropterix facetella | reverse complement strand
CTTTCAGAATTTTTGTCTATCTTGTATAGTTTAGGATTTCCCCATAGTGGCCCCTAGGTAAAACTCACCCTGTATATTTGCAGTCACATATATTTCATTATATTTGCAGTCACAGACCTCGATATATTGTGCAGTCACGGGACCACGGTTGGATGAGGTAGTATGTAGTTTCTGGGAATTGTAGGACATTCCGTCTTTTACTACTGCAAAATTGAGCCGCGAGGAACAAAAGTATGGGCAGTTTTACAAGTCAACCACCATCAGAGACTCTACCGATAGGTAGTGCTCCCGCTTAAGTCAGATCTAACAGAGCTATGCAGTTCATCAAAAATAGCGGAGAAACTTTTTTTTCCTTGAAAAGAAAGTTTAAAGCTTCTCCGCTACAGCGGAAAGCGTATGATGAAGTGGTCTTGGAGCTAAAATATCCCGAGCCAGTAAATCTTGTCCCTGGAGATGGAAGTTACGTCATTCCCATCAATGAGTTTTAAGAGACGATGAAGTACTACCAAGCTGAGATGCGGGTGTATTAGATGCCAGTGCTCGAACGGACACAAATCTGTCATTGTCTTAGATACTACATGGTGGTTTATATTTGCAAGGTGATATATTTTTATTATTGCTTAATTTTAGGCTTTCTTGATAGCTTACTTTGCAGATTTAAAACATAAGTACTTACAACTTAAGTTGAATTTGCAGTATCGTAAATATTTACGATTGTTGTATCGTTTTGATACAAATGATAATCTACAAACGTTAGAGTTCAATATAGTATGTTTTGGAGTGTAGGCCAGTCTTTTTTTGGCTTTGTGTACAATAAAGCAGCTCTGTGATGATGAACGCAGTAACTTCCCATTGGCAGCAACCGTAGCTCAACGAAATTTCTGAGAACCTGCTGATACCGAGACTGCTTTAGAGCTTATTGGATTGTATAAAGTGGTCTAGCAATTCTTCAGATTTGTAGTCACGGCTTCCAGAAACTCATTTACATCCACAGGTGGTTAAATTTGATGTTGACTCAGGACAGAAAATATTAGGCATGCAATGGGAGCCACGATTGTATGTCTTCTTATTCGATATAACTACATGCGAAAAGTAATATATAAAGAGGAATATTCTCTCCACAGCGGCAAGACTATGGGATATTTCAGGGTGTGTAGCGCCGGTTATCCTATATACCAAACTCCTAATTCAGGAGTTGTGTAAGTCAGGAATTGATTAGGATGAAGAGAGCCCTACATCCATTGATGATGATAAATGGGCTAAATATCAGTTAGAGCTGTCGTTTTTGTATCAGATAATCATACCACGACATATAGGAGTGGTAATTAGCTACGTAGTTTTCTTATTAAGCTTTTCCGACGCTAGGGCGAGAGCGAATTGAGCAGCAATTTACTTACATATACCTGCAGTCAGCAAATGGGATCGCAGTTAATATATTGTGTGCCAAATGGCGGGTAGCATCCTTAAAGTCTGTAACACTGGCGCTTTTGGAGCTCTGTGGTACACTTAAATTAGTCAGATCTGTTTTGCTAACATATGAGTTCAGGTGTAAAATCGATTGTTTAAGTATATTTATAGATTCTACGATGACTGCGTTGGATACACGGTAGTCCACACATATGGAAGACTTTTAAAGCAAACCGAGTGGCCCAAATCCAAGATAATCTAGATCCTGAATATTTTCATCACATTGCGGGAAAGGACAAACCCAGTGACTGCCTGTCACGCGGACTTATTCCAACTCAATTAACAGAGCATCATTTGTAGTTCATAGGTCCACCGTGGATTGCTCAATAACCCACATGTTGGCCACTTCAGTCGTTTCAGCCCACCAGAACTGACGTTCCAGAAGCCAACTCAGAGGAGGTATTAATCACTCAGAATCCAGTTTTGCCGATTTTTTATGAGTTGTCCCAGCAGGCATCTTCCTGGACTATACTAATTCGAATAGTAGTCTATATTCTAAGATTTGTTAGGAATCTTAAGACAAGTGGCCTGCCTCAGAGAGAGGATTTAGCTCAAGCAGAGGCATCAGTTGTGCGCTCTCTACAGATGGTTTATTTTGCAAAGGTTCGGGCAGGGAAGTATTGCACTGGTTCCCTTAAGCGTTTGCGGCCTATAATCGTGGATGGGGTTCTACGAATAGGAGGTAGATTAGAAAACTGTAACTTGACTTTTGACCATAAGCACCCGATTTTATTTTAAAAAAAGGACCATGTCGTCGAACTTATTATATACGATACCCATCGTAGAAATTGTCATACCGGTCCAAATTTACTTGGAATCCAAAAATGTTATCTCAAAATTGAGACATTTTTTTTGGATTCCATTCGGACGTAACCTTGTGCTCTCTCGCGTGCATTTATGCAACTTTTGCTGTCGGGATCGGCCCAAGGAATGTATCCCACCTATTATGGCTGATCTACCGGAATGTAAGCTACACATTTCCAAGCCTTTGCCCATTGAAGAATAAGCTATTGCGGGCCACTTAGTATAACTTTATGTAACTCGAAGGCGTGGTGGCAGGTCTCAGAGGGCGTACATTTACGTATTTAAGTGCATCACCGCACGACCAGTACATAATAAAGTTGGTACAGGATTTAAGTACTGGTGCTATTATAACTGCATTAAATATATTTGCGTCTTGATGATGACATTAGTTTGTAAAATATTTCTACCTTTTTAAACAACTATATTGATATTAAAATATTTAGCTAATAAAAATAAGGTAAAACGAATTTACCACGTGAAGTTTGTAGCAACGACGTGTCGGCAATGTTGCAACCACCTATGTCCAGGATAGACTGAGTCTACCCTGGACAACGGCGGTTGCTACAAACTTCACGCGATAAATTGGATTTATCACATATATAATGTCATAGAACGCGATAGTCTTCGATTTCATTTAGTAGATCTGAGATCTATAGCTCTGTAGATCTTGACACCAAACATTTATTTCATCTAGGTATATCTTTAAATAAAATTTGATTCCTAGATTTGTACAATATAACCAAATCAATAAAAAGTATGAGTACATTCCCCTGACGATACAGAAAACCCGCCCGGTCTTCACCTGTTGCTGTTAAAACCCTTACCAAGTCCGGGAAAACTCGGACGGATGGCAAAGTAATTTTGAAGACACAATATCTCCAATGACCTCACGGGCAATCGCTATCCTGGACAAAGAGATATCAGGAGCAGTACTAGTCCGTATCTTGCGTGCGTCACTGATTCTTTGAAGGATCTTGAACCTAAATCGTGCCTCGTAAGTAATTCAGGAAAGTCGTTTCAGCACATGCATATTTCAATTGCGATATTCATCCATATTCTTATGATATAAGGAACAAGTTAGTGCCTCAATATCGAAGGAGGAGATCTGCCATTTGATTTAATTCGATAAAAGCTCTTTTTTTACTTTGAAGTGCTTAAAACGGACACATTTTTGTTTGTATATGTACACCCGCGAGTTTGAAACCAAACAAGAGTTTGATTTCAAATTCGTGGGTACGTTAAGTACAAACGTCGCCCTTGAATCGAGCATGCGATCTACGCGTCGCTGAGCATTTTCCACAGATGGAACATATGAATGATATCCCTAGGAAACATAATTACGGGAAACATCACAAGACACGCACACGAGCGAATACAGATGAAACTCAAAAACCAAGCAGATCACGAGCATTTTTTACTATACATCAAGGGCGTGACATATCGAAGTAAGATTCTAAACAAATTCGATATAAAAATGATTTTCAAACCGACCCAAAATATAGCTCGTTATCTGAGTAATACCACAGCAAACCCCGGATGTGTATAAAAGCGAATGCAGCTGTGGGTTAGCTTACGTTGGCCAAACGAAACAACCCATAACAACTCGACTGATTGCACTAATCAGGATTGCTAAAAACGCAAAGCGAAAACAATCGGCGATCTGCTTGGATAGAGTTTCAAAATCCCATTGCGCTATTCAAAGAACAATTTTACTTTCACCGCATGATCAGCGAAGCCATTGGAATAAAAAAAAACCAAACTTCAATAAAGACAACGGATTTCAAACAATTTACTACATGGAACCCTCTTTTGAAAATGTTTTTACCTCCAATTGTTGAGTGCAAGGACGTGAAACAATATACAATGAGTGTAGTGTGCAATGCAGATTTTCAAAATTCGCCTACGACGACCCTGTCCCCCTCGCTGTAATAATCGGTGTAGTAACGGGAGCAGTTTGCCGCCTACCCGCAGAAGAACAACGGTTGACTATTGGAAGCATTTTAGTATAACCTGAAAAATGACGATTGCAACATTGCCGAAACGTCAACTTCAAGCGGTAAATCCATTTTGTTTGTTAATAATCGTAGGTAAGTGTCCGTTTTTGGAACCAATAGGTACTGGCTGTAGAAAATGTTGGATTGATGTCTGGTTTTGAATGGAACGGATCTCACTATTGAATGGACGCAAAGAGCACGAAAAGGTTGAACAGACTTCACTTCTAACTAAATTTTGACCTGGGTAACACATGTTTGATATTGAGGCACTCGAGTATAAACATCCTTTCTCATAATACATGGAAACTCGTCCACTTTATATTATTATATTAGTGGACAATATATGTAATCAGTTTACAAATTATCCAATCTTTTTACCTTCAGCGCGACACACCTACACCTACACACCAATATACTCATCTATGTATATGTGTAGGGGACATGCGTATATGTGATTTTTTATGCCTGTTGAAAGTATCAGGGAAATCGTCAGATGAACGAGTAAGTCAGGTGAACGTTCATCGAATTGTGAACGGCAGAAAGACTTATAATAAATTGTATCAAGTTTTACCAAAAGCTTGGCTATACTTAACTGAAAACTATTCACAAGATGAAGCAGGCTTTCGGAGACGACACCATGAGCATCTCACGAATACATGAGTGGTACAACCGCTTTTGATCGCATATCAGTGAACAGTGAACCATTTCTCGGTAGGCCCTCAATAAGCCGAAATGACAATGTCATTTAACAAATGTGGAATTTGATCATGCATGATCCCACATTTTCGGCAATCCAGTAGTTCATCGTCTTCCTACTATCAAGACATGGGCCTGTGTGATTTTTAGCTAATATTTCAGGTTGAAATAGCGGCTGAAAGGGACTAATTCGAACCAAGAGAAGATATTACATATACAGTGAGTGGCCATATTAATAGGGACATTGTGATTTTTGGTACTAATTTGCACATTAAAAAACCAATAAATTCTTTAACATTGCTCATTTTTAGTGCTAAAAATAATTGAATTACAATATTTCGTACTTACGTATATAATGAAATAATATCAGTCTTCACAATCTTGAGAAATGGAATTTTCCTCGTAAAATAGTGACATTTGTGAACGGAGAGTGATTGCGGTAAGATCCGTTTCTTATAATCATGTTGACCTACATAGGACAATATAATAATATTTACTAATTTTGGCTTTATATGCCCTGTAAATCCCTCCGCTTTCCATTACACCCAAATTCAAAATAAATTATAGTTAAAAAAAAAACAAAAAATCAATCCATCTAGTACACCTATCATAAATCCAACAAATCTTAAGAAACATCTTACAGATAAAGACGATCTTGTCATATATCTTGCGATATATTTTTTTTACGACAGCCGTAAAAAATTTAAGATTACCGCTTTCTTTCAGCGAGCGACGGCCCCCCAGGCAGGTTGGCCGTCGCGAGATTATTACTTGATTTGTATAGCGATTAGCAACTAACTGAGAGTTTATTTCTTTTCTTTCGTTTTCAATTTCAAATATGTATAAATACCACAATAAAATAAATTCAGTGAAATGTCCAATGGATTACGGCAGGAATTTAAATTAAACAAAGTTTCGGAATGGGGTTAGGAGTAGAAAATTAACATGGTATTTTTAATTGAACCAGATCGAATCGTACAACCTCGCCTAGTCGAAAAATTACGGCGATATTTTTTGACGCTTGAATTCCCAAATGAATCTCTCGTTCTAACTCACAAAGTTTTGAATGTTAAATTCCTAAATAAATCTCTTATTCTAAATCACAATACCTTCTTTAGTGAAAAACTCCTAAACCAGACGTAACTTACTTCTTCAAATTTAACGTGTGTTACCGCCGTGCTCAAAACGTTCAGTAATTAAATTAATTTATTTTTTCTGTAATTATTCTCACAATCACATGGATACTGAATTCTCAAAATTGTATTTCACACTTCCTCAAGTCATTATATTTTATCTAATCTAATCAACACAAATGCCTTCCGCTAAACCATATTCTGATTAAAATATCCACTTTATATCCATACTATTACTCAACCTTCTATACGTCTAAAGTACTAAACCCCAATCTTGAGTTCACAATTTGAATACTTCGAATGTACCTTTAATCGACGAGTATTATCCTCTGGTAACGTATAGGAAATAGTCCTTCTTAGAAACACTTAGAATATTTAAATAAATCCCAATAATTGTCCTCCGTATATTATTATATTCGACTGTATATATTCGACCCAATGTACTCCGTATATATTCGACTGCGGTATTCCACGCGCGAGACTTGTAGGTAGTCCAAAGGAATACTGTAGTCTACTGAAACCTACTTTCATCGATTAAATTAATTTTCCCCATATTATAATTTAAATACAGTGGTTAAATATGTGTGTGGCATGTAGTGGCGAATATCTTTACAATTGCGTTAATCTCATTAAACTATTAAATATTTGGAAACCATAATTTAACAATCTCTTTGTAATTACTTGATACCTTAGTGATAACATAATTATAGTGATAAAATATATTTATTTAATTATATTAGCGCTAGCAAATTAGTTTCTAGAAAGTTTGAAAAATACCCACCGGTATTCTGTACTCCATTCGTTATGTTTTATGCCCGTGTTAAATATTTGCCATTTTCTAGCATTAGCTAGATATTAATAAAAATCAATGTCTTAGCGGTTCAAGAATAAGTTAACTTTGCGATTTCGGGAACTGAAATACTGCTTGTAAAACTCTTGTATGACGACACACAACAAATTTGTATTGCGGCGACGCACATTCCGCTAATTTGAATTTTATTTTTAATTACGATAAAAAGTCATCGCTTCCGCCATTGATAACAAGAGAGATTGCTCACGGCGTTAGCAAGTATTGTCAGGTCGAATTTTAATACGAAACACAACGTATAGATGTCTCTAATAGTTTCTAAACATAATTAGTGCCACAATTTTGCATTGATAGCAACCGATTTTTCGCCGGAAAATGCAGGTGGCGCTGATATATTTGGAAGCAAGCCTGATAAATACATTTAGTTGGGCGACTATAATAAGACTGATAAATAATGGGTTTTTATAAAGGACTGATTGAGTATCCAGACACATTTACTTAACTAATGATAACAATGTCATCAAAATATTAGTACCATCTATGGTATGTTGTAATAGACTAATTATATCACATAACGTAGATATATGTCGCTATTTTCAGGTTATTTTTTTAATGGAATAAGAAAATAATAACAATGGCACCATCTGTAAGTACCATTTCAGTGTGATTTCTGTAGAAAAAAATATTTGTTGATCGGCAGCGTTACTGATTTTCTAACTACTCAATCATTACTAAATGCGTAGCATCTGCGCCAGGTGACTTCTGGGGCGATCTTGTAGGTACACAAGTCAAATATAGTATGGGGTGAGCAGAAATATTATTTTGAATGTTTTTTCTCCAAAACATGGAACGTGCTGATCCTTGTCCACATACAGGTGTTTGGGACTTAGAGGATTTTTTTCAAGGGATAATTTTGTACATCAAACTAAACAAGAAAAATGTTTTTTTTTAATTTAGATTTTTTTTTCTGAAAATCATGTTTTTGTATTTTAAAAGATTTGTTTATGTTGGAAATTATTCTACATAAAAAAAACGAAGTTGAGAGTCACCTACAACTTTTTTTTCATTTAGGCCTTTGTTACTGAGAAAAAAACCTGAATATCCGAAAGTTGAGCATAAAATACGAGTAACCTGAATATAGAAAGCTGAGCATAAAAAATCTCAGCTCAGTTTTTCATGTAGAATAATGCCCTATATAAAAGAATCTTTTAAAATACAAAAACATGTTATTTTCAGGAAAAAAAGTTAAAATAAAAAAATATTAAATTTCTTGTTCAGTTTGATGTACAGAATCATCCCCTAAAATGGATGCAGGTTCCAAGCACCCTGTTTTACCATCATCCTTATTGCATTAATTATTATTATAGATGGAAAACAAAAAGAAAAATAATAATACCACTTTGAGTGACCAATAGATTCTACAAAACAGAACAGCTGCTGCCGAATTAAAAGCCCGACTCTTCAAGGAATGTCGAAGAAGAAGGAATTGTGCAGCTATATGATCGACAAAGAAGAACGATCTGAACCAAAAAGCTATTCCGTAGACAGACGCCGAATATTTCATGTTTCTCTTCACGCAGCTACAGTTCATTTCTCACCACGATGCACCGTTAGAATTCAACCTTAGCTATGTTGATATTCTTAATGACGCACAAAATGGATTTTGCTCAAAATTTACATTTAAATATCGACATTGCAATACAATTATTACGGCATTGTCCAGCGAAGAACACTGGTCAAATGGATTTTAATGAGTCCCTGGTTTCAGGAATAATGAGTATTGGGTTTAGATATACTGCACTATCAGAATTACTTTATGTGGCTGGAATTATTGCATCACTCAAAAAATATATGCTAAGTGCCATAAGAAAGTCTGTGAATGATGGGAAAAGGCAAAAATCAAATGCATGATTCAAGCTGGTCAAGAAGAAGCCAGACTTGCCACTGAAAAAGGAGAAGTTAATGAAAATAGGACCCCTTTGATAATTGTTGTGGCTGACGCATGTTGGTCCAAAAGGTCATAGGGAGAAGTATACAATGCGCTATCCGGAGCAGCAGATATTATATACCGTTAGTTAAACCGAACAGATAGTATACATGGTAGTTAAAAATAAATACTGCACAATATGTGCCAGGGCTCAACACAAAGAAATGAACCCACCTGAGCACAAATACTTTAAAAATTATGAACGCCCGTCCAGTGGTATGGAGTCAGTTGCCATATTCGAGGGTTTCAAAACTTCTAAAATCGTGCATGGACTATTATATACTCGAAACTTATAGCAGACGGAGATGCATCAATATATAAAAAAAATCGAGAAACTTATCCATATCCGGGCAGAATGGTTGGAAAGATTAAATGTACAAACCACCTACTTCAAAACTTTTACACTAAAATTGATTTGCTAACCAGGGATATACAGTACCCTACTACCTTACGAAAAGCTTTATCCAGCTGCAAGTTGCGGCTACGATATGCGGTCACAGGAGCAATAAAGTGCAGATAAGCTCAGTTGAGAATAACTTTCAAGGAGAAAGTTATAGCCCTAAAATCAGATATACAAAATGCTCCATATCATATTTTAGGAGACTACACTAGGTGCGACGTTTATTACTGCAAGAACAAACAAGATCCCATTTTACCATTCAACAACCTTGTTCCGGAATTCCAAAAATATTCACTCTTTCATAAAATTCTCTTACGTAATGGCAGATTGGTCGTAAATGCAAAAAACGTTCTTCACAAAGGTCACAGCAATATCGTTGAACCGTTCAATAGCGTGATAGCCAAATTCGTAGGAGGGAAACGACCGAACTATTCAATAAGGCATTCTTATTCTGGCAGGTGTGCTGTTGCAGTTCATTCCTTATAAGAAATGTATTTAAACATACACAACAAAAAATGTAAAGAAAACGGAAGAACGAAAACTCCAGCGTATCAAAAAAGAATAGGTACAAGTAAAAAAAAGTTGGATTTTAATAAAAAGAAAACGCTGCTCAGATCCAGATTATGGTGATACCAAATGATACTAAATGATACCAAAATCCGGACATGGAGCCAAAAGAATTCCAATCTGAATTGAATAAATACATGATTAAACTCAACTCTATAACTGACGACAACAAGAAGAGCATCGAAAGAAAAACTAGTCTTCAATTTGACAGTCAAGAATGGCTCGAACGTAGACGGCACATCCTAATAGCCTCAAATTTTGTTCGGATATGTAAAAGAAGATTAATAAAATGCGCTAATCTTGTAAAATCGTTACTATATACAGAACATCTGAGTCGTGTTGCATCAATTAGGTACTGTCGCAGAAATGAATCGATTACTTTAGATCAATTGGCTAATCAAGAAAACATTGTAGTAATTCGGTTTATTCCTTGACAGCGATCACAGTTATTTGCTTCTCTAGATGTTGGAAATTATATTTTAATAGAAATAAAATGTCTTTCGTCGGCTTCTGGAATACGTCACGATCAGGCGATAAAAAACAAAATAAATAAGTTCTGGAAATATCAGAATGATAAGTTCATATTACAAAAAACCATAATTGGTACTATCAAATACAAGCGCAGCTCTATATCGCAAAAAGACAAAAATGTTTATTGCGGTGTGGATTGGCCCCAACTTCCCTCTGAAATTGGCTATCCCAGGACACCGTACACCCAAACTTTAGTTTTATTTATTTCTAGCTGGTGGTTAGAATCTCATACAGGAATCTCATTCACACATTATTGATTATAAAAATGTTCGACACATCGTAGCACGTCCTGTCGTCGCCGGCGCCAAGCACGACTGCGGCGGGTATAAGCACAGGAGTAAATAAATTACTCCTGTTATAGAAGCGACAACATTGCTGTTGTTTGCGAGTAGTGCGGGAGCCTACTATCAAAAGTTTTCAATAAATTAGCTGAGTGTCCGCCTAATGAGAAAACTGTACTCAACACTTTGGAGAAATTTACCTGTCGACTTTACAATAAAAAAAAAATAATGACGTTGATGTGGCTTGGATGGCATTTTTTCAACAAACATACTCTGACACGGGTCGTGTCATTCCGTTATTTATAATCAAATTCTATTAAATATGCTCTCATTCACTTCCTGTGAGAATCCCGGAGTGTTAGCTTAATTATGGAACCACATCCCGGTGAGTTGAATAGTTTGATTGTTTGGTGACTAAGATTAAGCCTATTTCGGGGGAAATAGGGATGGATTGTC
>JAOPUG010158970.1:0-11126 GCA_027564375.1 Micropterix facetella | reverse complement strand
TCTACGCTAGAGGTCGTGGGTTCGATTCCCACCCAGGTCTGGGTGTTATATAAAAATATATAAGTATTATATCAGTTTGTACTTTAGTACCCATAGTACAAGCTTTGCTTAGTTTGGGCCTAGATAATGCTGTGTAATGTTTAAAAAAAAAAAAAAAATCTTAGAAGTCTGATCTTCAGGTGTAGATGGATGGTTTCTCCCCAAAGTACCTTTTTCATCTTAACTAATGCACTTCTGGATTTTGCAATGCGTACTCTTCAGGTTGATTAAAATATCCTCTTCTTTTTGACAGGTTTACCTGAGGATGCCGCGCCCGCCACCACCCGAAATGCCCGCATCCATGAAGCAACGTCTAGAAGAAGAGGCCAAGAAGGCCAAGTGAACCGATTGATAGTCCAATCAATTTTAGCAAAGACCTAACTTATTGAAATATCAACAAAAAAAATAATAAATAAATAAACCGCAACTTCCCATCGGTCGCCACGAAAAAGTATTATAATTCCTGTCAAATTCCAGAATTGAATCGGTTCAATTCTAACAGCAATATCTTTTTTTGTAGTTTATATTTTAGGTCGTTAATCGATATCGAGAAATGTTTTTTTCTGTATATTTTTTTTTGGTTCTAAGCGTATACGGCACGTTGTGATTTTGTGTTACCTATGCTGCGTAGGATACATCGATATTATTTGAAATATATTTATTTTTATTTCGGATTTGTGTTTTTTATTACATCATCATACAAGTAAATATTGGTTGACAGCTAAGAATTGGCAACCTGGTCATGGCGAAGTTACTGTGGTGATTTTAGAAATTTACAGTACGCCATACCGAGAGGCGATGAGATGATGGTTCCGGTGGATAATGACAAATTTTGGTATCAGCTCAACGAGGTAGGGTAGAGCAACATGCCTGGAAATGCAGATCCTCCACAACCATACGAATCGCATTCGAGAAGCGAAAAAAATGTACTCGTTAATGAAACAATATTTTATTTTCAATTTTTATTCGTCTTATAAATTTAAATCATAAAGGGTCTTTCAATAAGGACGCTCGATTTTTAAAAGTAAATAAAACAAATTTTGTGCTAGATATCCACTCATTGGATGGCATTCGTTATGTCAAATTTGAGGGGATCAATTATTGTTTGCGGTTTATTCACTCATAAACCTCTGATTTAGATAGCCCCAAAGGAAAGCAGACTAAAGGCGTTAAATCGCACAATCTCAGTGGCCAGTTATGTCGCTGTCACGCGAGATAATGATGCCCTCAAATCGCTCGTGGAGATAGTTAATGGTGACTAAAATCCGCAGTGGCTTTCTCGGGATGCATTCGGTGCTGGTGTATCTCGTGTGGATTGGTATTGCCCCATTCCTACAATTTTGCCACAGTGAATTTCGTGGTCTTCTTGACCCTGAAATAAGGCCAGTCCACGTCAAGTTGATGTACTGCGCAGTTACAAGATTCAAGAGTTCTTTGCTTGAGAATATCCTGTAATATTTGACGAGCATCGCCGGAATAAAAGTACTGATGAATGAATACATGCGATGCATGCAATCGACTGACATCTATAATCGTACGAGCGAATAGCTCGGCCAAGACGGGATGAATGCACTAACTGGTTACAACTAGAGACGTAGATGAAGTGATCGTCTTTTTCTTGTTGGACCGAAATGGTAAACAACGAGTTTCCAAGAGCTTCAATAAACGCGACCGCCATTTCTACCATATCCGGTGGTATAGGTGCCAATTCCAGTTGTTGAGAATGCCCTTTATCGCCTCTGCGCTCAACACTTCTTGTGCTTCTACCATATCTAGAATATCTTCTGGTGATCCCATTTCGGAACTTTAAACACGATTCCCATTGTTAAATCCATTCGATGCCTTGATTATGTTTTTCAGTCGACAGGCCTTTTAAGGCCCGTGACGTCTACCGCTGGGCAGTTGCCCTTTAGCTGGGACTTCTTATGAGCCGGGCCCATTGACTCGGTTTTCTGGATGTGGCATCGAAGGGCTGGGTGCCCTTCGACAAGTATCCTATGCAGTGTTCTTGCAAATGCCGTCACCCGGAACTGCTTCACTGTTTCGAAGGGGGTGTGAATGGGTGGCAAGGTGAACGCTCACATGTGGCAAGACAGCTGTCCTAAACCTACCACAGCCGGTCACTAGTCCGGAGTCCACCGCTCACCCCCAGAAGTGCAACAATAGTATTATGATGGGCCCGACCTTGGTCGGTGAATTCCATGGCAGCTCCGTTTATACTTACTGGGAATACTGGAGCTTATTTCAGAGTATGACAAATTTTTGCGCAATCACATAAAAAAACATGGATGCTGTGGAAGGGGTAACACAAACTACCTATCATCGTCGATTTGCGATGAAGTTGTACAAATAATTGGGAAGCGAGTTTTCAATGAAATTATCTCTCGAATCAAACAGTCAAAGTAATATTCCATATCATTAGACTCAACCCCAGACGAAGGTCACGTTGATTATTGACTTACTTTGATGTTCAGATATTTAGAATAGCATATCCCTGTTGAAAGATTTGTAACTTTCATTCCTAATCAGGGCAACAAAGCTAAAGACATGTTTAAAGGCTTGAGCAAGTTTTTGAAAGAAATGACATAGACATTAAGAACTGTTGTGGTCAGTCTTATGGTAACGTTTCTTCAATGAGCAGAAAGTACAATGGCCTACAAGCGTTGGTACAAGCAGAAAAAAAAATAACAGTAGGGGTTCCTTGCTTTAGGCATCTACTCAATCTCGTAGTACAGGCAACTGCCGAGTGTTGTGAGTGCTGTAAGATTTTTTGACTTTTTGGAAGAACTTTATCTATACTTTACAGCCTCAACTAACAGATATAAAGTTCTAACCGATTGTTTAAAGAAAGCAGAATCTGACAAACCCATTCTAGTGCCAAAAAGAACAACAACGCGTTGGTCATGCCGAGCAGATGCTACAAAAGCCCTCTTATGAGGCTATAAAGAAATAAAAAATGTGCTTTTTGAAATATCAGAGGATACAGAAGATACATGAAAATCATGTGTTGCTGCTTTAAGTTTGCATAACAAAATGTTAAAGATGGAGGAGGAGAAAGCTGCTGAATTAGTTGATTGCACTGAGTATGAGAGTGAATTGCAGCGTAAGCGCAAAAGAAACATGCGTTTAGCACCTCTTGACTGTGTCCAAGTACGAGAAGTTGGGCTGATTTCATCAAAAAAATTCAAACCCAGAGTTTTCTCCCTGTCACAGATGAATTTGAATCTTCATTGCGACAGAGGTTTGAGGCATACAAACCAGTTGATAGCGTTTTGGGTTCCTCAGTAATCTGGATACACTTACTAATTAAAAAATCATTACAGCAGCTCAAAATTTAGTAGAAACATATAGCAATGACTTAGACGACCAATTGGAAAATGGACCACGGAGATGGAGAAAATGAAAAAGTCATTAGTCAGGAGAGATGGATGTATGAACTTCTCAATAAAGAAAATGTCAAAGATTGTTTTCCTAATTTCTTGCGGCCTGGTTGATCGCTCCTCCGAATGGACCTTCTTTATAAATGAACTGTCACCCACTCAACAAATCAACTCAACCGTCCTTCGGAGAAAATAATGATTAAATCACTATAACGATCCTCAACCATGAATATCTTCTTCTTCATTTCCTTCTGGCTATCCACCCTATGAGGGTGATTTCTACCAGGTTGGGGAACTGAGTTTTTAGTGGGACAGCACTAAAACAAACAAACACAAACCTTACAATAGAGAAAACAATAGGAAGTAATATATTATAAATAACATGGGTTCATTGAACAGTTAGGTTAAAGAGAATTGGGGAGATATGTGTACTGGTATATTATTACTACAGGGATATGTGATTGAGGGAGATGAATTTAATGACATTTGGATAGTTAAGGAAGAGGAGATGGTCTAAACACAGTGGGAGCTGAATTTTAGGGCCGCAAGATCCAAAACGAAATTGAAATATTTATTAGTAATTGGGCAGTTCAAGAAAATGTGGTCAGCAGAGCAGACTGCATGACCGAAATTGCATTGGGCCGACAGAAGGACCTGAATCAGATGAGCGGGGGTGCAGCTGTGGCGAAAATGACTGCAATTTCTTTGTGGCTAAGTGGCTGACGGTGGAACCATGGTTACTTTACGATCCACCTTACGGCTGTAAGGTGGAGTACCTTTTCATCTTGTTCTTGGATGACAGGTGCCAACCTCTGTGTCCATTTTTGAGAGAGCTTGATTTCAAGTGTAGGGAAGAAGCCAGAGTGGGGCAGTCGAATGCCGCAAGCAGCGCCGAGCATACGAGACGCATTTGCCAGCACGTCCACCCTCTCATTTCCCTTAACCCCCGAGTGACCTGGGACCCAGGAGAGGATAACCCGAAAACTGACTGACTCCAAAGTAAAGCATCATTCTCGATGTGGGACGGCTTATTGTTTAGGGAGGGGAGGCTTACTTTTTGGACAAGAATGAGTGAGTCTATGTAAATAATGGTTTTTACTAAGTAGGCTGCCTCAATATACTCCGATGCCTTTAGAACCGCCACACTCTCAGCTGTATATATTGACGCTGCGCTTAGCAGCTGGACTATAATGTTATGTCGATGTTGTGTCGATAGACGGCGGCCTCGACATAATGTCCTTCGTTTGTTTTAGACCCGTCCGAGAAGATATAACTCCAATCCGGCCAATTTCTGGAAATAAGAGCGTTGAATAGGGGGTTGTTGTTAATCTGGGGGTTATCACGATCCTGTTTTTGAAGGGGTGACTGGTGAAATATTTCAGGGGTCCTCAACCTTGCCGCTAGTGGAAGAGAAAAATTGGGTGGGACTGTGCAGCGATGAATCAGTGAGCTGCGGGTGGCTTTTACAGAGTAGGGGTAATTTGGCGGTAGGGGTGGTGGCAGTGGATAGCAGAGACGAGAGGATAATCAATTTGGGAATTAAGGGGTGGGTAAACATGGTTAAGCATTTCAAATAAAATCTGTCCGCTAGGAGTTGACACCTGAGGTCGACCGGCATTTCAGAAGCTTCGATCTGCAGAACGGTGGTAGTGGAGCTCTTCATCGCTCCAAGTATGAGACGAAGCCCTTTAAACTGAAGGGAGTCCAGTTTCCGTTGACGAGCCTTGGATAAAGGGAAGGTGATAAAGGTGGTGTAATCGATTTGCGACCTAACGAGTACTGACTGTAGTAAGGTGTGAACCCCACCACACTCCGCATGTTGCTTTTATAATGTTTAGGTTTTTTCCCCACGGGAGGTCATCTTGTCAATGTAGGGTGTCTGCAGCAGCTTCCAATCGAGGATGACTCAAGGTTGCTTGCGAGCTAACCGGGATAGACGTATTATTAAACCCTACGGTGATATTGGCGGAGGATCCTACGCCTGGAGAAGATTACAGCGGTGCGGGAGATATCTCCAAACCGGCATTAAGGAGAAATGAATGAAGCGATGCAAGAGCCTTTGACACCTTGATCGCTGCTGCCTCAAGGACAGGTAACGACCGATATAGTACAATATCGTCGGCGTATTGAAGGACACGGCAGTGACTGAGGACAACCAAATATATCGAAGAGAAAGTTGATTTTTATCGAATGACAGCGATGTGATGAAGCTCATGTGTTCATACCTGCTTCAGTGCAATAAGCTTATGCATGCCATAGATTATAAAGTTTGTTTTACCAATTTGCATGATACTTGAGGCTTGATCAAGTAAACTTGACGGTGGGTGGATGTCAATTGGCATGACAAGTGTACTTGAAGACACAATCGATTTTCGATTCTGCCTACTTGATCAATCTATCGCGTCATACTTACTTGAACATGTGTATTCAGAGCACGTCAAGTCGTCAGTTCAGTCAGTTTTTGTCAACGGCAGACGGGTTCAGTGCGTGCGGCAAAAATTTGAGACACTGATATGATCTCCCCTCTGCAAGAAATCTTAAAGTTGCTGTTAGTCTCTCATATGCCGATATAGCATTTCTCATTACCGTATCTTGTTTATAAATCGAGGAGTCGCCAATTGCAGAAGTTTTAAAAAAGGTTTTTCATTCATTCGTAAATAATTATGGTAAATTTTTGGAGTAACCCTCAATTCTTTGATCAAATTTATGTGAGAAAACTAATTTATTCTCATCAACCAGGTGCTGCTATGGTTTTAACTGACTTCTTTTGCAAATTGGAGCGTTAAACTTGACCTTGTGTGGCGTATATGGGCGAACTGCAAATTGGATCAAGCCTCAAGTCTCATGCAAATTGGACGACAAACTTGATCATCTATGGCACGCATTAGTGGACTGATGATTTCCACCATGAGAAGCGACCGCCAGTACCAACCAGGTAGTTTCATTAGGAGTGATCCGTCCACTGAACGCAGACTAGAGCCAATGGCTATATTTTGACAGTTGAACCGATAAATTGTCCATCATACGAATTTGGTATGACGTCCGTGCGTCATACATTTATTTGTGGCAGTTCCACGCAGTTTGTCTGCTGGAGATTTTGCCATATTCTAGCTGTAGCGACGCACAATAGCGATAGCTATAACAAGAGATGATATATCATAGAGCTAAGGCTAAATTCACATGACAGCGCGTTGGAAGCATTCACATCACTGATCATGTTACGGGTTCATATGACAGCAGACATGGATAGTCTAGAATCAACATTAATTGAGAATGGCCGTAGAGGAGGCTATTTGCTTGTGGATTTTATACTGAAAACTGAGACATCGCAGAAAAAGAAACGACAATACTGGGTGCATCCTATTTTAAGTGAAAGACTTTCTTCAATCAAGCCAAGCCATCTTCCCCAAGCTTCAACGAACATTTTTTTTATTTTTTTCAGGATGCCGGTTGCATCCTTTGATTTTCTATATGATTGCATTGAAAACGATTTAAACTCCAAAGCTGATGCTATAAGATATTACATATCACTAAAATAAAAACGCATAGTAACATTAAGGTAAGTAGACTCTTTATTAATGACTTTAAACATTAATAACATTCAAGTAATTATAATCAATCTTTCAGGCAAATTAGTTTTTAATTAATTGTTTGATTGAATACATCTAGTTCTTGAGAAGCTTCGTATGACCCGGGCGATGTTAATTGCGATGAATTTGTGGGATGTGAAGTGCGGGAACTAGTTGTATAGCCATATTGTGTTGAAGAAGGCTCTCGTGAGTTATATGAAATATACAGGTAGTTAATGGTTGTTGTGTTTGTGCAGATTAGTATCGTCCTAAAAAATTTAACATTTTAATTTTCAACTTTAAATGTCAGTTTTCAGGAACATTTTTTAGTTCCTTAACTAATGAAAGACAAAACAACTGATCTTCATCATCATCATCTTTCTTTTCTGTCACATTCTTATTACGAGTATTTAGACTTCTAAAATATTTGCGAAATACTCGTCGGCTGGGTTAAGTTTGTATATCTTTTGGGGCACATTTTCTGTTGGAGATACGCTGCTGTTGATACTGTTCAAGTCAACAGTGCTGAAGTTTCCTTAACATCAAGGCTATTGTCAATAGCTTTTTTTGAATGACTTGTTTAAGAAATAATAATCTTTGAAATTGCGTAAATAAAGATGTCGCTGATGCTGAAGAACCAGTTTCAAATTTTAATTTTTTCCATTTCATTTTTCAGTTATTTAACATAGGTATCTCGTGAAATTTTCAATTTTTTCTGCAAAATTGATCCTGCAAAAGAAATATTTATTTATGTTACAGGTACTTAGCATTTGGTTCTTCACTAGCAGAGTTGCAGGATAGTTATAAAATTTGTAAACCTTCATTATCGGCTATAGTTAAGCAAGTGTGCTAAGTTTTATGGTCAAACTTGAGAACTATGGCCATGAGTCCACCAACTAAGCAGGAGTGGAAACAAATTCTGAAGAATTTGAAAATAACGCCTATTTCCCAAATTGTATTGGTGCTTTGGATGGCAAACACATTCGTTTAATTTAGCCACCAGACTCAGGATCAATGCATTACAACTACAAACACTTTTTCTCATTAGTTTTAATGGCTTTGTGCAATGCTAACTATTGCTTCATATGGATAGACTTGGGAGCTTACGGAAAGGACAGTGACTCTGGTGTTTTCAATTAAACATCATTATTCAAAAACCTCATATAAAATTACCATATGTAATTGTAGCTGACCAAGCTTTCGGTATGACTAAAAATCTATGGATACCACATGGAGGTAAAATTGTTGTCAAAAGAAAAAAAAATTTTAACTACCATCTTTCAAATGGCGAATTTTGCACCGGCCAATAAGATGTCAAGATAGATTTTGCCAATGATATTGTCAAAGCCACTTGTGTTTTACACAACTTTGTTAGAACAAGAGATGGTATAAAACAGGAGAATATGATTTATCTAGCGCCATTGCCTAATATGAATCCAACTAACAGTGTCCAGCAATCCATGACGCAGATAATGTTCGAACTAAATTAACAAAATAGTTTGTGAGGGTAAATTAGATTGGTAAGAAAAAATGGTGTAATACCATTGTAATAGGTATCAATTATTTTATAAAATGTATGTTAAACAAATTTATAAATAAAACTTACCAAGTTTTTCGTTTTTTCTTCAGAATCATTATTCTCGGCGAAAATTAACACTAATTCTTCTCAAGACCTTCTTTTTATTATTTTATTTCAATACTCTTTAGGGTTAGATGCCAAATGGCATCTATTTTTTTCAATTTCGTGGATAAGCAAATTGATAAATAAAATATCGTCTTGGTTACTCATTTTTCTTCGACTATTTGTCTGTCCGTCTCAATCCGCGTGGATCAACTAAACGGGTCGATACAGGTTTGTAGAATTTGAACCGCGCAGCAACACGCGGTGCAAGAACTAGCGAGCGTAATGCCGCACACCGCACTTTCGTGTAGAGGATAAACACTGTTTGGCTTAGTTTTGACAATATAGTGCAACCTGAGATGTTATTTGAGAAATCATGAATGTGGTTGTATTGCATACCCTCAAACACATCTTGACAGTGTTGAAACGGAAAGGAAGGGCCATTAAAATTAATGGAAAACACATCCCGCATCCTAGATTTAACCTATTTTGTCAATAAGTTAGATTCCATTCGTTGAACGGAGCAGCAGGCGAAATTCAAATTATTAGCTAGCGTATGGCCACATTTTGATATGAAAAAATACAACATAATGGTAGCGAAAATACTCTTTAATAATAGTAATAATAAATCCACTAATACCTAACCATGACATATTATAGAAAATAGTACTTTTTTGAATTAAGTCGTACTAGAAATAAAACACTGATAATATTAATGTAAATATGTCAATGCTTTATCGATAAACTTAAATGTGTAAATTCTTACATCAAAACGTTTCTAGACTAAAAAATATGGCTAGGAATTTTAAAGAAAAATCCATACAATATACTGTAAAATTGCTATTACCATGAAAATTATGGTATTTAAATTTTCTTCACATCGTATTCTAACACCACACCTACACATTATATTATTCCTACTAACACACAAAACAATGATCCTTCATATCCATGAATAAAATAAGGGATCAAGTAACCACTGATTGATTAAAATTAGATTACTAATTTATAACTCAGGATAAACATAAATACTTAAAGCTAGGTGAATTTAATGGTATTAGAAATTACATCAGTAAACGAATTTGATTGTTTCGTATTGTATGGTTGTGACAAAGAAATTTTCACCAAACAAAGCAATTAAAACATAAAATGCATACATACATATAAAAGATATTTAAAATATACTACCTACTGGAGATTGCATTGTTCGATTTTATCTAAACAAGTGCTCATGCTTCCCTGATGGACTATCTTCTACTTGACAAGAAGTTGAAGTGTTCTAATCATGTATTCATTCATTAATATTTTTTAATTGACATTTGACAGAAACAGTGTGTTTTTTAAGATCACATTTCTTACCAAATGCACGCTTGCATATTACACAAACAAATTGCTTTATTTTTCGATGAATTAAATCAATGTGTTTGATTAAGCTTCCTTTTTGTGTAAAAGCTTTGCTACATTTTGCGCAAGTATACTTTATTTTAAGATGGACAGACTTGACATGTCGAGTTAAGTTGTGTACATTAAAGAAAGCGCGTTTGCATTCATTGCATTCAAATTTCTTTATTTTATGATGAAACGCATCAATGTGACGTTTAAATTTGTATTGATTTGGAAATTCTTTGTTACATAAACCACACGTGAATATATTCAACTGTCGGTGTGTGAAATTTACATGTTCATGTAAGTGGGTGCGATTAGAAAATACTTTCTTACACTGTTGACATGGATGCTTTAGTTTGAGATGGACCGATTGGACGTGCACTTTTAAATTTGTCATCTGCGTAAATGCGCTATCGCACTCTTCACATTTATATTTCTTCAATTTCCTGTGCAGTCCATCAACATGATCAATTAGATGAAATCTAGTACTGAATCCACGGCTACATTTGACACACATAAATTTCTTTCCATTTGGCTTAATACAGTCTTTGCAAAATAACACAATTTCATTGTAATGAGTGTATGCTCCCATTTGCACGCTTCTGTCTAGATCGCGGTCGCATACGACGCATGTGAATTTATCATAATTCGTCAACGATACTTTGACCTCTTTCATCTTCCCAATATCCTCTTCCTGGTCCTCGCTATCTGACTTGGCAGGATCGCATCTTTCGAGTTTTATTAAAGCCCCTGCCTCTTCAAAATCCACAATATTTGCTTCTACATAAGAGTATGGTTGTTCCTCTTTGAAATAAATATCGCTTTCTAGTTTCACCTTTTCATTGCCAGAGTAGCTCGGCATCCTCTCTTCGACGTCGGTCTCTAATTCTATCTTCGCTATAATGTCTGCATTATTTTCATCGCCTTCCTGCATTTCCATGGTGTTTATTTACACTTTTTATTACATATAAAGGTAAAATAAAACGGAGAATTGCGAAAAGCTACACGACCCAAGGCCACTGAAGTTAGCGCCAGAAAACGGTATATATAATGCGATGATAATTTAGTCAGTAAATATCAGTCCACCAATGACAAGCCGTGATTCCTTCTATATCTCAAAATAAGTATTAC
>JAOPUG010158933.1:0-11131 GCA_027564375.1 Micropterix facetella | reverse complement strand
TACCCCTTCGACATAGGCTTTATGTCTAGAAAGGGGGGTAAATCCAACACGTATTTAATTATTATACATATTTCTAATTTAGCATTAAAATATTTTAATTTAGTAAAGTAAATAAATTAAGAAAACTCGTATAATCTTCTATGTTTTGAAATAAATATTTTTTTTTAAGAAAGTGTATTATACGAACAATCTGAAGGTACCAGCGCGAAAGTTAATTGACTGTTCCGTGGAAAGGCTGAGCAACCCCTCTTCAATAAATATGACTTATTAAACACTTTTATCACTTCAGCCAAGATGAAAGCTAAATTATGAGGAGATGAGATTTTATCACATTTAACACATACCAATAAAAGGAATCGCAACAAGATCTAGTCGACCTATCAAAACTGCCAATATTTGTACATGGCCTAGCATGATTACGACTGTTTCGAGGTACGTACCGAACAGATTTAACTTCACTACCGTAACGAGGTCTACACACAACGCTCTTATAACATACAGATGATCGCTATGGCCCTTAGATACAGCGTATAGTCAACAGCATCATAATTTGTTTGTAAGCTTTATAATCTCTCAGTTCATATCGTTTTTGTTGTTCTGTATAATTTTACTTTTTGACGGAAAATTAAACGGGGATTACACAAATGTACTCGATCGACATGCATCAAGTATACGTTACGCCTTACTATTATCTATATGACTAACACAACTCCTGGGGTCCCGCGCCTCCATACTGTATGCCTTTGACCTCGTAACCATAACAGCAATTGTTCACCAGAACATCAACATTCAATCGCCTTTTCCACAAGATCTAAAGCTGACGATCCCTGGAAAACAGCAAAAGCATACGAACAAAACGAAGCGCGGGCCGAGCGCGATAACGAAAATTTGATAATTGAAAATAAACTAGCTACTGATATCGCATCTGCCGCTTATCAGCACTGGACTTTTGCGATTATTGATCATTTACGCCTTAAGGTAATTATTAGTAGTGGATATTAAGCCAAAAATTAACCACTCTGAACTATTATTCTGCTGTTTCTGAAAAACTAACAAAAACTAAAGTAAGGTACACCGACAGGCGTTTTAAGTAGTTAAACAATGGGGGCCCTCGGTCAGTAGATAAAATATGCGGATCTAAATAAAGTACCAGTCAATAACCGCTCGATAATATCACATATAGGTTGCAAGTAAACATTAAAAGTTACATGATATGACGTAGGAAACAGAAGGTGGAGGCATAGGCATCAATAAGGTCCATCGTAAAGTCGATTACTATTGCCATTGTATTGAATTATTTCCCTCTTTCGCGGAATACTATGGACGTGACTCCTCGACTCATCGCTACCTCTCGTATCTGCACCGCCTGCCTCGGCTCCAGCGCTCCTTGTAACGTCAATTTACCTTACTACCACTCTGGTTAAATTACAACAGGCAAACATGCATCGGTTTAAAATATTCCGTTTAAAAGCGTTTGGAATGCTTTACGAAGTAACCCTCCGGCAATTTGTTACAAAAAGCTGAACAGAGTCTTGGGAGGGGGCTCGAAATGAACAAAGAAGTGCCCTCATTGGAAGTTTTCGTCGCTAATTCTAACTTTAACTTCAGCTTCAACGCTAGGGCCAGCGCCTTTAAAGTTAAAAGTGGGCCAATTTGCCTTGTTCTGATTTTAGCAGAAATTAAGAGGAACAACAGTTACTTTTGTTTTGTTATAATATGTTATAAACTAGCTATAACCATGTGCGTATTATTTATTATGTCTGTGTTTGGGGCTGTTTCACAGTTTTCTGAGCTTTGTATCGCCGTGAACATCTTTGATCTATTGTGATCGCCACCTACTGTATTTCCGTGCTAAACTTTGAGTCAGTCGAGCCCTGCAATAAGCTTTTTCCGCTGGATTGTATTGCTTCTTCAGATTGGAAGTAGTATAATTACCCAGGTGGGTGTTTCTTTTACGCATCAGTGGACCACATTCGCAGACGACGTGCAGGGGAGTTTCGTCTGCAATTTGGCATAGCCTGCACACTCTAGTGTACCGGAGTATGAAGTTGAACAGGTGTTTGTTCAGACCACATGTCCTGTGAGTGCTTTCACCAGTATGTGTAGGTTATTCCTATTTAGCGCTAATGCCTCGTATGTAATTTTAAGATCGTAAGCTCTGATTAGCGTATTGGAATATTTCAAGCCCGGTGTGTTGTTCCAGTGGTTAAAAGATTGTTGTAAACAAAGGCCTTTGAGCATTAGGTTTGTAAGGCTTTTTGATATGCCACAGCACTGTTCAGGACAGTAAAACGTTCCTTTTGTTCCCTTCTTTGCAAGTTCGTCAGTTTTTTATTGCCTTCGACCTCTGTATAGCCGGGAACCTGCATCAGAACCACCCTGTTTTTTCACCAAGGAAGCTCAAAAGTGTCACGAAATTTTGCACTAACTTTGAACGATTAGTGTCATAAGAGCTGCCTGACTATTAGAGTGAATATAGATGCGATGGTTAGCATAGTTAATTCGGAGGTTGATATCCGCATATTCAAAACTGGCGTATACCTCAGCTGGGAAAATGGGGGCGTATGGGGGCGTATGAAGTATACAAATGTATACTTCTTGCGCTTCCAATATATTCACCAGCCTACCACTTCATGATTTGTGACAATCGGTAAAGGCTACCAGCTAAATAAGGCTACCGGCCTCCCAGTCAAGTCGGCTGCCGGCTAAATAAGATTACCGGCCTCCCAGTGAAATTGGCCATTAAGCCAATCATCTCTGAATTTGAAGTTCCACTGTAAAAAGTTTTAAATTTGAACAGTATATATCTGAGAACTTGTTGAGGATTATTATCTCAAGGACCGAGTCTAGGACCGATCTTCGAGCCAGCTATATACAGTTTACCTTCTTTAAGGCAGTTAGTCTATACATGCAGGCCCTCGCCACCTGTTGAATGTGGATATGCAGGGGCGGTAAGCTCAGCAATGCATTTAGAGCTGCTCCAGGTATTGAGGATAATACCCCTGTTGTAATGTGGCAAACATTTGGTGATTACAGTTTTTTGGTTTGCTGTGTTACACCAGACAACAGAGGCTTAAACGATTTGTCATGTTTTATTTTTTAAAAGAACAATAATGACAAATGAATCGCTAAGTTTTGTCAAAAGAAGTTTTAAAACGGAAAATGTAGAAAATTAATCAAATATATGGAAGGCTGAGACTCGGCAATGCGAGGCTCGTAGAGTTTGGGGCTCGAACGATTCCATGCAGGTTATGCCATGTTTGTCGTGTTGGTCGGCTAAACTCATGGATTAGCTCCCATTTGGTAGCTTCTTCGAATTATCATGAGAAAAAGGCACCATAGCTCCACAATGAAATTATCGCTATCATCAAGTATAGGTTTGCGTAAGTGATTTCCCATTAAAACCATTCTAGTGGACGAAGTAATCCATCCGAAAATGAAAGACAGGGAGTGACATAGCACCACTAACTTGACAGTGCACTCGCAGTGCACTCGCCACCGTGAACATTATAACGAAAATTATAATAATGAATGCATGGACATGAACGAAGACAATCTGCGTACCAAGCTCCACCAAAGCCCGCGAGATGCCAACTCCTCACTGCGAGGCACTAGGAATTTTCAAGCCTAGTGTGGCATCCTAGCGTCTTCACTTCCAGATATGGTCATATTTCTCCGGCCTCCTGTCTAATAGCAGGTTCGAAGTCGCTTGCGAGTTCTTATACCTTATTTAAGCGGCAATTTCTCACCGAAACATGTCGCGGATACGAGGCGCCCTTTACTCGGTTTACCAGCCGAGATCGGGTGGCCAACGTATCGTTTTTAAAGATAGATAGCATAAGTCATCTAACTACTCCCGCTTTCTTAAGTCGCGTTACGCTTTTAAATTCCCCCGACTAGTCATTGGTTGTCTCAGCAAGGGCCAGCAAACAGGCCAGTGCATCAGACACCCATCTCTCCGAAGTTTTCACCCAGAGCTTTTACCGCATTTTTGAGATACACTAGGATCTGACCGTGCTATCGCATATATCCGAGATACAGAGGGACCCCTCTTCAGGAAGGTTGTTAAGGGGCCCAGTGCTCATACATCCAAGGCCGTCTGAGTTATTCCCACAGATCACCTGCCCAGCGGGCTAAGCGGATGCACCGGGCTATTCCTTTTTAGGGGAAGCTGCCGATTGGAAGCTGAGCCATGAGTAGGGCCAACCATGATAATAAAGAGTTGGCCATTATAAATCGAGCTGTGCTGCCCCATTAGGTCTCGCGGGAAAGAAGCAGTGGATCGAGCGGTCAGTGCTATGGGCGTCTAGTGTATCGTGCCACAACCTGATGGTCTCTTTAGGGAGAAGACGGGTAAACTCCTGGCATCTCATAATATTCAATTAGATGATGATGAAGTGATACTTAATCGGACTACACCTACGAGAACCACGATGTCGTTGAACACTGTGATATCTCTAAATCATCTGCGGGGACGACCCTGCCAAAATATGCAGGAAATAAATTTGATTTGATACAGACGCAAGATACTCTGTCCCGTCAGTTTAATTTATTCACTTCTCTATGCTCATCCCTCTGTAAAGTCACCCTATCATCCGCCCGTACCATCCTCGACCTTATATACTCCTAGCGCCTGGAGCTCTATTTTGATCGTAAGCGGCATTTGATGAAAGCATGAGAATTAGCAGCTTGATTTTACAGACCAAAAAAAGATTTCTCTCAAGGAACCACGATGTTTACTCATGGTGTCAGATGTTATTACATAATAAAAATGGCCCGAACGCTATTTTATTTGTGTTAGATATTACTTAAAACGCAATTCAAGTTCTCAGGAATGATGTAAGTTAATATCATAGTTTATAAAATGTTATGCAAAGGTCAAAAAAAACACCGTAAAAATATTTTCACAATAATTTGATGTATGACGATATTATTCCTTGTAAAACCATTTGCCCTTTGTAAAACCATTTTAATTACATAGATTTGATATAAAATAGGCAAATCAGCCATTGTTAGGTAAAAGTCGGATACCACCGCGCCGCACCGCAGCGTTGCCTTGGTTTCGGTACAACGGTAATGGGGCGCTGTAGGGGAAGTACGATTGTTTGAAAAAACAATATTTTTAAGAGTATTAAATTTTTGAAAAGTACAATATTACCTGAAAGTGCAATATTTCCTGAAAGTACGAAATTTTCTGAAGTACGGTAGTCCCAAAAAGTACGATAGTCCCAAAAAGTACGATATTGAAAAATGATGACGTTTTTATTGGTACTTCTATTGCATTGTATCGTAGCTACAGAACCCTAAATCTAATCAGTTCTTCATATTGACGAATACAACTTATTGGCGAAATAATTTTTGAAATAGGAAAACGTTCTCGAGTTATCGTACGTACAGTCACTTTAAAGACGTCCATGTGTATGGCAGCTCCCATTTTTATTGTAGGTATGGAGCTCAAACCTAATCTGTTCTTCCCATTGACTAATAAATCATGTTAGCTTCTCAATGCTTCGCTTTGCTCAACCAACTACGCTATGCGGTTCATCCCGTAAGTGCTAGTTAATGCAACGTTCATCCCGTAAATGCGATTAATTACACTAATCAATTTAATAATATACATATAGCAAAGTGCTCTTCCATCAGAGACCTAGGAGTGAGTTCGGATAGCATTTTAAACTTCCGTGCGCATAATAAAGCCATCACTGAAAAAACTTACAAAATGTTAGGATTTATTATCAGAGTATCGAAACCTTTCTATGAAATTGCAATAATGAAGCTGCTCTACAATTCATTTATAAGGACATATCTTGAGTTTTCATTATCGATATGGCCCGCACACTATCAGATACACATTAATAGGTTACAGAACATTGAAAATAAATTTGTGCGACAACTAAATATTAAAATAAAAAGCTATTGCAATAACACAAGCGAGGCTTCTGTACTATTTGAAAAATGGATCCTCTGATGCACAGGCGTAATCTACATGATTCTGTGTGTATTTTCAAAATCCTCCATGGTATCTTTAATTGTAGCGATCTAGTGGGAGAAATTAAAATCAATGCTCCATCAGAGTTACAAGAATTATGACTTGTTCCGATTTTCTCTTTTTAATATAATTGCATCCAGGAATGGTAGTATAACTCGCTGCTGTGCAATACCTAAACTCCTGTTAAGAAATGGCGTTTTTTTTTAATCTACCATCCCTAACCTTTAGTATTTCTTAAGGCCAATTGAATTTATCGTCAAAGTGGCTTTTTAATTTCTTTTCTGAAGCTTAATTTATCTGTCTGGAAACAACGTATAGGGAACAGAAGAAGTCCGATTTGGGGTTGAAATGGGTGAATTGTTACATTTACATGTATATAATTGTAAGCAAAACAATCATAGGGTATCGATTAAGTCCGTGTCTGGAATTCTTGATACTGTTCAGCTGCAGACGTTTCCCTTTTCCTCTCATTGTCTGATTGAACTGAAAACCTCACGTGAAGAAGAAGGTTAGTATATGCGCTTTAATTACTATGTTTAGTCACCCCATAGAGCAAGCTTCGCGGGATTGGCATCCAACCTTAAAAGGGTCTAGAGTGGGTGAATCAAATAGCAAGATTTTCAATATTTACGCGCCCTCGATAGCGGTATAGGGATACACATAAATACAAAGGGATGGCGTGCGAGCAGGACTTTACCGCAATGATAAAAGTTTGACGGCAAGGGAATTCTCGCAAGCAAAGTAATTAGTAGGGGCAAGATAAAAGATATCAATTTCATTTATAAAACATGTAAAATCGTAATCGACAACGCATTTTAGAATCGATTCCGAAGCCTTTACCAATCATCATTGTATCATGTACGGTATATATGTATATTCGACATGAATGGCAAAGTATTTTCCAGAATTTAATGGTTTTACTGCGACTAGCGAAATAGACACAGAAACTTCGCATCGTTTCGACCCACCGTAAACACTTGACTGGCACTGCTTCGAGAACAAAGCTAGGGACAGCGGCTGATTCATGATGGGCGAAAGTCTCCTGGATGACTCCCAAGGTGGGTCGTAATCGATTGCTTATTTCTTCCGTAATAAACCAATATGTAAAATTACTACTAAAAACACCACTAAAAAATGAGGTGGCAATTTTACGAGCCGTATTGGTTACAGAGTTGTTAATTAAAATTCAGAAAATGGGAGAGAATTAGTAACTTTGACATTTAAATACAAAATTAGAAACGCTAATTAAGTACAAGTGTGTACCTAGATAGTTGGTCATGTGGTCGCCTACACGTTCATGTCTTTTTGGTATTTTTCATGAATGTATATGTTTTATCGCGTTGTTTTACTAGTTTTTTAATATGGGTTAGGGAAACCGCCACGCGTCAAGGGCACAGATTCTTGAAATGCAAAAACAACAATTTAGGAAGCGCTAAAAACAAAACAAAAGTATTTCCCACATATGTAAGATAACACTAGTGGTATTACTTGGATCACATCGAAAGTTTTTGTAACTGGTCACTTAAGTTAAAGATATTAAGAAAGGAATTCCTATTTTTGAAAAAGCAACACTTTGGCTGTGGATTACATTTTATTTCTAACGTCTGTCGTTTGTTTTTTCTTCGTGGCGCCATCTTGAAAATTGCGTGTTTACCTAACGTTGGATTTGTGTTGAGAAAATTTTCGATGTATATTTTTTTACGATTTTCAATGTGGCTTAAATCAGCAAGAAAGTTGTCAAAGACTTCAATTGGTATTTTGTGATGTAGCTCCATCTCGTAGCTCTGTGTACTACTGGTATAATAAATTCAAACGTGGACGAATTCATCTCCAAGACGATTCGCGCGAAGACCGGCGGGCGACAGCGGTAACAGAAATTAATATTGAAATTGTAGGACAACCAATTCAATCGGACAAAAAATTACATGTCAGCAAATCGTACAACATTGAATTCCGGCATAAGTGTAAAATATTTTGGACGTACACCTAAAAGTCCGGAAGGTCTGTTCGGTATGGATACCGCATGAGTAAACGGAAATTCAAAAACGACAGCGTATATGCTGTCATTCTACGATTTTATCATAGCACTCTACCTCAATTGTCATGTTATCACATAACTCTACAGAGTGGTGTGATAAAATGATAAAAAATAGGACGAAGGGCAATCATTAGCAGTAGGTATATAATATCGTAAGAGAATATGACAGCTGAGTGTAAAGTTACGAACCTGAAAGAAAAAATCAATCGGCAGAGTGGGTCTTTCCTTTGGAAGATTTGCCGATAAAATTCAAGAAAGGTCGAAGCACTGGTGAAATGACTGGTGCTTCCTATTTTAGCGACATGGGACATTATAAGACAATTTCAATTAAATGCCAAAGAGCAGCTACTGAGAAATGGTACATTAACATTTAATTTCCCAGTGCTTTACAACAAGCTCGTGAAAAGTGTCCTCGCAGCAGGATAGTCCTCCATCACGACAACGCTCGTTGAAAACGGCGTTTTTGAAGACCCCAAACGTGTAACTTTTGACGCATCTCCCATACAGTCCGGTCCTTGCACCTTGCAATTTCTTTTAGATTCCAAAAATTAAGGAAGAAAAATCGAGAAATATGGTTCACGAGCCCAAAAACGACGGTGATAGCGTCCCAAGAAGCCACTCTAAAGAAGACTGGGTTAACTGCTTTTCACAATGATTACAAAGAATGGCAAAATGTATAAATTATCAGGGAGAATACTTTGAATAACAGTAAATAAAATATAAATATTATAAATGTTTTACATTGTCAAAATATAGAAACTTTTAGTGTGGCCTAAGTAGGGGCATTCAATAAGTTCTCGATATAGGTATGAAAACAAAGATATGCAAATATGTTTCTTCTATATTTTTCAATGTATTCCCCTCTTATCTCAATGCATTTATTAAATCTGTTAATTATTTTTAGGCTCTATTATAGTAGTTTTCATTTTGGTTGGCAAAATGTTCGGTCACAGCCGCCTTCGGCGCTTCATAATCAGCATATCGATTCCCTCGGAGATCTTTCAGGTTCGAGAATAAAAAGTAGTCACTGGAGGACAGGTCTGGACTGCACGGTGAGTGGTTCATGGTTACGATTTCGCAGTCGCGCGGTAGTCTTTGCAATTTGAGCGGTGTGAATTGAAGCATTATCATGAAGAAGCAGCACATCTTTGGCCAATTTCCCCTCTTTTTTTATTTAATGGCTGCTCTTAATTGGCATAGTATGCTGCCGTGATATTGAAACTTTTATCCTTATATGCTATTAGTATTATCTCTTGATAATCCCAAAAAATGGTGGCCATGACCTTCCCAACTGAAGGAATGACTTTGAGTTTCTTGGGATGAGCTGATCCTCTAATATGCTATTTCATAGACTACCTTGCCTGCTCTCAGGGTCATAATTATGAACCCATGTTCCATCTCCAGTAACAATTCTTTCGATTACTCTGTCTTGATTGTTTCCACATAGCTTCAAAAACTGTGAACACCATTCCACGCGCGATTGTTTCTGATGCGGTGTCAGTATTCACGGCATCCATCTCTTAGTCACTTTTGACAAATAAAGTTGGTCATGAATGATATTGTGTACGGTACCGGCAGAATAGCCAAATATCTCAGCTATCGATTTCATCTTCACTCAACTGTTTTCCAATATAATTTTATTCCATTTTTCAACAATTTCCTGTGAAGAGTAGCTTTTTGACAGAGAAACTTTTTGTAGCTTTTTGAATAGAGGAAAACTGACAAGATTGATAGTGCGTTCAGTAGTCATGTATCACTTATTGTTCTTCTTCATTGCTTATATTTTTGCATACTGCTTCAAAAATCTCCTCTAAATGATATAATTAATATCATTTATAAATAGCTCATATCGCGTATTTAAAAACGCTACAATATTATCCACAGTTTTGGTCGGCTGGCAACGCCGCTTTCAGCGACCCGTGAGATTTGCGTAACTGATATCCGAGGTATGTCTAAATTACATCCTGTTTGCGCCTGAGTGGTCTCTCCAGTGAATGCTGGTGACAGCACTATTTCAATCCTTCCTAATAACGAATACCTATTACCTTATTTGCTTCGAATAATAGATAAGCCAGTTTAAAATATGCCTTCCTTTATACCTCGTTAGGTGGTGAAATCACCGCCATCTACTTCCTAATTATCAGAGGGGAATAAATAACCTGAATTTTAATTTCCCAACGAGATCGAAACGGGTCTAGACCTATTTCAGGAATACATATGCTTTCGACGGGCTGAAATTAAAACTCCCCGTTTGGCAACATTAACATTTCAAACGTCCGCCCTCCAAAAAATAATGTTACGCTCTGCGCCACGCTGTTTTCAAAAGAGACCTGCGCCCCGCGCTGTGCATATGCTTAAGTTTTTTTTCATATTGTCAACATAAAAAGCATATATATTTATTTTTTATTAATGGATCATCAAACTTATTTACCTGTTTATATATTTATGAACATTTCATATTAATGACGTAAGTCGTCGTAAATACTTATTCAGACAAGTGTCATTTCTCCCGAGTGTAAATAAATCGACTAAAATAAATTATTTGAACATATTTTTCAAGTTTCATTTATATTACCGTAAAGCTTAATAAATGCTCTATAGATTAAAAAAAAGATTATATAACATTGTTATACAAATAAGTAGTGTAATAGAAATTTAAATTTGACAATATTTTTTGATTCTGCTCGTCTCTGCGGTACATTCGCGACTATACAGATGTTGTTTGAAAACGATCGATATATTCTTTAGTTAGAGTATTGATTACATATTGTATATAATCAATGGTTAGAGGCAATTTAATGGTCCTAAGATTTTTCTAAAAAAACTTTAACTGTATAATTTACATATTCTTATACTTTTAACTATTACACCTATATAATTCGAAGTTTTAATAATACCAATTTGTTTGAAATGCTAGGTAGGTAGGTATAATGATACATATGCAGATTGAATAAAAATACAACAACGATCTTACAACCATGCTGACAATTAACTAGGACAGCATGTACATATTTACTAATTTTGGCTTTATATGCTTAATTTAAAAGAAAAAGCATTCTGATTCTTTTACGAATAGATTTTTTTGTTTTAATTTTTAATGATTT
>JAOPUG010158909.1:0-11138 GCA_027564375.1 Micropterix facetella | reverse complement strand
GTTTTATTTACACGATTCAGTGTATTAAAGTAGTTCAATTGAAATGCAACAGAATGTAGTGTTTTTAAAATACTATGTTTTTAAAAAATCCATTAATAGGCATAAGTTAGGTACTTTCAAATGATAACTATCAATTTATATTTAACAGTTATACCAATTATTCTTATACATGATTATTTTTCAAGACTAGGCTGGTTTCGGATGTTGGCAAACCTTTTTCTGTATAGTATCCTTTGAAATTAAAATGTTCAATTTTAAACATTATGATATTAAATGTCCATGGCTAAAATTACCAAGTAACTGTGATTTTATATTTTTTATTTCAGATGTGATGGATGGCATAGAGAAGCTATCACCTAACATACAGTCGATGGAGGATGACCAAATACCTAATTTAATTTGTAATATACGTAGTACTAGCAATAGAGTCTCCGACCAAGATTCATCTGTCGAGGGAGTTAATAAAGAATCTCCAGTGCCTCATAGAAGAAGGTTGGTATACCTCATAATCGGGGCAGTGTAGGCCATAAAGAAATAAAATCACTGCTTACTATCCTAGACTACTAGTCGGAACACCTTGGTACATATATACGAGTATTTTTAATTACAATTACGAACAATTCGTGCACTCACCCATGTCATACCGGGGATAAACCACATAGTGGATAAGAAATTGTCGGGCGCCTGTGCTCGCCATGCTGCCGCAGGGGCACTTACTAAAGGTGCCTGGTAGTCACATATACATTTACATAATCCTTCTGGTAATATACACGGTTGTAGTTCATTAGTATGCTCACGCCATACGCTAATCAATAAATACTGCATATGCAGCGCTACCGAGCGACGGCGTTTATGTTTTCGCAGCGTCAATTGCGCTCATCTCGGGCATAGTATACAGACAGTAGCTTCTCTTAAAATAAAATTGAAAACGGAGTGAGCGACATCAACAAGTCGTAATGGCTACCAGAAATCGTAATAAGATAACCAGACTATTGTACCACAGGCGCCATCCGTGCCTTTGAAAGAATTACGCAGAAAGAGGTCCCAAACGTTCGTCATATGGTTGCAATACCTCCAGAAAAAAAGTTTTAAAAAAAAACGCGGAACCGTTCACTTTTCACAATCCTGAGCTGTATAACGGCAAACATGGTCAATTGTTGTTACGTACCCCTCTGCTCACTTCCCTCGCATCCCATCCTCGCTACGCCTTGCCACCCGAGAGGGCGCTTACTGTTACCCCTGTATACTGTGTCTCGGGATGACAAGACGATAAAGTTGTTATGGTATCCCAGGTTAGCGGGTTCGCCCGTAGCATTGACATCTCAACACTGTGTAAGTATTATATAGTTAATTCTCAATTCCAGAAAAAGTCAAGAAAGTGCACTTTGTTTGCCTTCTTCGGCCAATAATCTCGCAAGCTTATGGAGAAGCGCAGACAACTTAGCGCCTGATTCTGCTTTTGGAAGTTCATTAGCAGACATCATGGAAAGTCCTGGAAAACCTGTAAGTGTATATTTAATGCTCCATCCAGAAGCCAAACATCCATCATCCGAGCAGGTTTAACGACACACTTCATTTTGTCTAAGGAAGGATTAGGAATATGTGAAACAAACAAACAGGTTTTACTCTCACCTAATAGACCCTGGGGTCCAGAAAAGGACGGCTCATCGACCAGCCCACGATCATGAAATGGCCGTGCCTTTCAAGTATCTTGTAGTTAAAAAATAAATATTTCGAGATGATAATTATGATGATTGAGTTAGGAGTTGGTTATCAAACTAAAGTAGTTGGAGTTTAAGCTACCCCCCCCCCCCTCCATACTTGGCATCCGTCGATAAATGTAACGGGATGCGTCGAACTAGAAATAAAATACTGTTTTCATATTTACAACTTTGTTTTACTGGTACAAAAAAGGTTTTATTTTACAAGGTTTTTGTGTGTTTGAAATTAATGGAAACGATGAGATTATCGAAAGTGTCTCCTTTAACGGGCTATGAAGCTACCAGGCGGTGTCCGTGGACTTTATAACGGGAGCCTTGTATTAAGACTGGGGATATATCAATTAAGTTCAAGTTTGGTCAGGTTTTGGCCTAAGACTCATCTGGGGTTTCTAGAGATCCTTCCCACGAAAGCTATGTAAGAGGCAGAGCTGTCGCCGGGAAGAGTCATCATGTATTTGTACAAAGAGTAGCGTAGTGTTGATTCCATCAAAGTCTAAGTCATGCTACATGGAACGAGCTATGCTGCCAGCGACATAAAGGCAACCTTAGCGAGGCTACCCTGCCACAGGAAAACGCGGAGATCCCACCGAGGCTTTCACACGTGGACCTAAAAATCGGGTAGTAGGTCGATACTGACATATAGAATTTTTGGGATCTTTTTTCCAATCGCTACCCAACAGGTGCACACATGTTCGCGCTCCCGCGCTGTGTTTTAATCCAGCCTTTCCCACTTGGTCCCTGTGCTATAAAATCCCAAATTGTCTCAAAAGAAAGTCGCATCACATGTCAGTTACCAGCACTGTACGATTTTCATTAATATCATCCCTTGAAGTGCAAAGTCGGTAAGTTAACATTTTCTGTGTTCAGTAAAAATAACAATTATGTCGGTTTCTTGTTTAATGCGATCTCGGTAAGCTTGGAGATATACAGAATAAAGATGTCTGTTTTACTGTTTCGTTTCGTCACTCAATACATAAACTGCCTCCTACATGACATGCAGCGACTGTTGATTCTAATGGGGTTTGCATGTTTGATATTTAGGGATGCGCCGAGTATATAAGTCCGCTACAATGCCTTGTTCAATTTGTTCGAAGATGTTCAACCTGCGCGAAACCGGGGAACGTAAGGACAGCGACTCCAGCGGTGAGAGCGGGGTGAGGAGTCGCGAAGATCGTGCCAGTAGCACCTGGAGACTGGTCAGAAACGTGACTGCCGCAGCTGATGCACTTAGCCCACCCCTGCGGAGGAGAAGAAATGTTCCTGTAGAGCCTGACCTGCCTGGAACACCGCTACCCAGTGGAGATATAGTACAGGCAAGTCGGAACGCGTCATCATACTCAAACTCGGTCCTGGGATGTCATAATATTGTGTCCATGTTTTATTACCTCTAATGATGTTATTCAATAGTTTGGCTTTATTTAAATTAATATGACGTTATATATTAATATGCTCTCAAGCCCTCAACCGTAATTTTCGGTACAAACGAATATTACTAATGATTTTGAAAGTACGAAAGGTCCATAAACTATTATTTTGCTACTCATATCAAAGTTTACTATGGACGTCAACACTCCGTGTCATTAATCTTCGGATGATTCCGGTACCAGTTCAGGACTGACTTCGGGCTGCACAGTACTTTTCCATTGTCTAATATATTCCATTATATATTCCGCCACGAAATCGTCGTCCATATCTGGACGCGAATTTCAAATGCATCAATCACTTACCGCTGAATGTTTACCTCTTCTCTATCCTAGCAACACTCGTTTTCAATGACATTACATGTAGCGTTGGGCACCGCGTTAATTATAAGTTATTTCTTTATACGTTAACTGGTTATTTGTGATGCTATTTATATTACAAAATTAATATTTACTTCTGAGTAATATATTATATATACAATATGAAATAACTTCTAATACTTGGTTTACGAAATTTTGACGATTTACAAAACAGTATCTTAACGACTTACTTGTTGGGCCTGTTTTGCTCACTGGAATCAGCTTTCATTGCTGCTGGTTCTCGAGTTACGTTATCAATAATCTGAAAGGATCTAGGAAAACTTCTGATATCTATTACACTGCGATCGCAATGTCATAACTTCGTAGTATGCTATGTCGCATCTGTGCTATGCTATGCTACTGTGGGGTACAAAATACAGCCGTGCAATTATAAATTACAGAACGTTCAAATTACAAAATAGTGCCGTACGTGTGATACCGGCTGTTTGTCAAAACAGTCATTCCAAAAATACTTCTAAATACTGGAGATATTGACCTTTTATGAAATTTTAGCTAAAGAAGCTCTTTGCGATTTTTTTAGCAACAAGAGCCCGGCAATCCTATGAGGAAATGTATCAGAATGATACGAGGATCAAACACATTAACAGTAATCGATTATACCCCTGGGACCAAATTCTAGGCCACTTGCCTGTATCAGTGATTTCCTTTAATTTGTCTGATGAATATAAGGAAATAATTTTATAAAATATCCAATCAAGCACACCTACTGAAGATTAAAATAGGCAAACATGAAGATATTGAGATATAATATAATATTTAAAGAAATAATACTTAGAAACAAAATGTAGTATTGTGTATTAAGTGGAGTAACATAATATTAATTAGTAATGTATCATATATTATATATTATTCTTTATTCAGTATTCTGCGAATGCAAACAGTCCACGTCGGAATTCTAGGCCAGGACTTGAGAATCGCAGCCATTGAAAAAAAAATACAAAATAAGAAAATGCTATAAACGAATAATTTTACAGGATTCCGATAAATCAGATAAAGGCCTACCACCTGACGACAAAAACATTCAGACTCCACCAGTAGAAAAGTCACCTGACATCGACGACGATGCCTTGGTCATTGGCGAATGCAATCCAGAGGTAATTTTGAGAATGATTATATTTCTTCTAAACTAAACAGATTGTCGTTCTCGCTCATTTAGTTACTCTCTAATGTGTATTCAGATGTATTTTGTCACATCTATACTCTACCCAGAGAACGATGATACTGGGCTATAAATGGAGGGGATTGCAATTTCGAATTGGTCAGTCGGAATTATTTTACATTCATTATCGCAGTGGCAATTCCAAAACCGAACGTATTTGATATTGCTATTTAAGACATTTAGACGCTGTTTACTATTGCTTTCAGATCTATTAGTATAAGATATATGAGATGTGTAAGTTAAGTAATGAGACTCATTTTAAAAAAAATATTCGAATACAATTACAATTCAATGTTGTCTCCATTTAAATAACTTCTTTGGAAAGCCACATAGCGCTGGATGGTTCTTCCATTCCTCATAGCAGTGGTGGAACTCGTATACTGGAATAACCTTCAGCTGGTCGGTTACAGCCGTTTTAATGATTTCAAGTATTCCGAAATGACGAGCTCTGGGGTCATTTTTTCAATCAATGGAAAAAGTCACAAGGACTTAAGTCAGGCGAATGAGGAATCTGAACACTGGAACACGAAGGGGAGAACCACAAAAACAGGAAAATTCCATAGCAGACGGGGGATTAATTACCACTATTGAAGTTGGATGCAGACAAATTGTACCTGACTACTTCCAGAAAAAGTTATACAATAAGTCCTGAGAGACTTTGTTCTACAGAGGCATGCGATAAGTAACTATTTAGGCCGATGGTTCAAAGACAAACGAAGAGACTGATTCTGGTGTATATTCGCAATCCCTTGGACTTGTCGCAGTCAAATACCGTAATCCGGCTGTATGGAAAAAGCCTAGGCTTAATCGATTATGCCCCCAAATGCTATAATTATAATAATTGCCTAATTAGTTAAGGGCTTATTTGATTTGATTGGGCTTATTTGAGGTGTTAAATTTTATAACTATTGAATATACGAATGGAGTTAATAGAATATGCCTAATATACTTCGTCAAGTACGACAATAATAAGATAGTCATTGTGTATCCTCGAAACAAGTCGGGCTTAATCAGATAAAGCCTACAAAGGACTAGTCATATTCAATAATTATAGTAATTGCCAGACTTCTAGGCTCAATTGAATAAGCCTAAATTTGATGAGGCAAATATTACAATTATAGCATTTGCCGGAATAATCGTTTCAGCCTAGGCTTTATTTGTATATACAGATGTGTTACGATATTTGACTGCGGTAGACATCTAAATTAGTTAAAGGTTGCTTTAGAGAAATTGCAAAAATATCACACGAAAACAGCATATATCTCACGTGATTGAAGGGATACACTGGAGTAAGAGAAAATAAAGAAGTGGTTCATTTTGCAAGGTAGAAATCATCACGTATACCAATCGGACCGGAGTCTACTTTGCCTCTCGTAGAGTAAGACACTAGTGCTACCTTATATAACAGCACCGAGGAGTGGATAAAGCAGATAGATATGCAAGGAAAGGATCGGCACGTGCCCCAGTCGGACCTGAGTCTGCTATGCTCCTGGTCGAGAGGTAGGCGAGGACTATCTCATGTAACAGAACCAAGGAGTGGATAAAGAACATGTGGAGAGGAACAATCATGAGGTAGCAAAAAGGGCCATTAGGGAATCCACACTAAGATTAATAAGTTATTTTATTTTATTTTATTGTATTCAGAAAACTTACAACAGTAGTATCATGATAGCCAATACAATGTATATCTAAGAGTCATTTTTAAGTTTTCGCAAATGGGTAAATACATAATTACAGGACTAAATTTTGAGTTGTTTTGAAATCATGTGAGTGATTAAATAAGTTAAATGTTATAAATTAAATTAAAGGTTATTACAGTTAATACAGTCTGAGAAGCGCATTGGATAGATAGCGTTTAGACGAAAGTATGCTGCTGTTAAAAAGGTCTAGATCATTACAGACTTTGTTGAAGTTATTTCACCTGCATCCTCTCGCTCACTCAACGGGTGTCCAAATACGATGGTCGATTATCGACGATCGATTAGTGGAAACCACTGCACGTTGGAAGTGGAGATGGGCTGGGCACATTGCCATACTGGATCATAGTCGGTGGAATAGGAAAATGCTCGAATGGAGACCACACCTAAATATGAGTCTGTGAGGCCATCCACATCAACCCTTGATCGATAATGGATGATAGACGACACAGAGGGGAGACTGGATGAAGAGTGCTCAAGATCGGCGAGCATGGAAAACGATGATGATTGAGTTTGGGGTTGGTTGTCTGTACTCTGACACCCGCACTTGGATCTCTATGTGGAGCCTTTGTACGTGCCGCCGTGTATACCTTCATGTCTTGAGGTCCTTCACCAGCGCACACCAGATGCTATTTGGAGATTCCACGAATGTCACGTCCCTCACATTGCCTGTGTTTGTCTCTCCTCTTGTGAATAATGTTTTGCATGCACAGATGACATGCTGCGTTGTCTCATTTTCCATTCGTTAGCCCTCCATGATGCTTAGAATATGTAGATGTATGTTGAGCCTACAATGCCAAGTGAGTTTCTTCGCAGGTTTGTTCTAGATATACCCAAGTAGTGCCTTGTCCGTCGGAGGTTGGATCTTATAATAACCTTTTCTGCCTGGTTGAATTTTGCTAATCTCCATCTGTTCTTAACTTATCCTCCCGTACTTTCACGAGCCGTTCTTGTGTACCTCTCTGCCAGCGGCAGAAAAGGTTCAGGTCCGATTGCGATTCCTTCCGAGCCTTTTTTCGCCAGTCTATCTGCATTCTCATTTCCCTGAATTCCACTTTGGTTTCTTACCACAGTATGTAGAAACCGCGTAAGCGACTGCGATTTTGGAACCAGGTTAGAGGGCGGAGAAATTCATTTAATCTGGTAGGCATGGCGCCAGGGGCCCCACTGGGACTCATTTCCAGACCCTCGTGGTACAAGGTTGGATATGGACATTTTCTACAATGCCCTAACTGCTAGACTTAATCCGGTTGGATTATTCTGTTTCTAATGGTTCCGTGAAGGTTCCTAATGATTCCGTGTAGCTTGGGCCCGATGGCCTCTTTGTGTTCTTTGGTCGGTCCAACTCACGGTTCAGCTCCCATTCGGTAGACTCCTCGAAGAGAGAATTAACCTGAAAGGGCCGCTGTGAACACTGCTCGTGGCTGTAACCTGCAGTCGTTGACAGTTGGGATCGGAAGGGCTGATCCGGGGAAACACCTCGGTCGGAACTGGGCTGTTGTTCACACTTGTTAGCCATGCTGCTCAATCGCTGATAACCGGGGGAGTTTGGAAAGATACGTTTCTTAAGAAGCGGGGGTAGGTGTCAACCTAACGTCACCTACTCTTAGAAACGACACGTCGACCACCCGATCCCGAGTCATACGGCCGGGCAAGGATGCCCCGGGCCGGCGAAAAAATCGAATACGTCAGGCAGAGACTGCACAAGCGACTTCGAACCCATAACCAGACTGGAGAAATGAGAAATCAGTCCATTTCTAACAGTCAGGGGTGAGGTGCCCCTTTGCTTTCTAATGCCAACCTGTTTGGTTGGACTCCGACAGGTTGTTGGTGGAACTGAAATGTAGATCGCATACGTTTCAAAGTCGTTGCGATTTATTCTAAAGTGACAAGATGGCAACAGCCATATAGGTAACATCCTGGTATGACGAGTTCGCTCTCAGCAATGACCACCTCTAAACTGCATGACTACTGCAGAAAGGTAACATTTGATTCGAGTTTACGGTAAAGGGCATCATTTTTGCCTTTACTGTAAAAATGACATATTTTCAAAATCAAAAATTGGTTTCTACTTCTTATATGGTAACATTATTAAATTTTGAGGATGAGAATATTTTTCAGCACACTATTGTTTGTGTCTCCTGTAAAATAAAAATAAAGATAATCGTTCATTTATTTTTTTGATTAATATTCTAACAATCTTACATACTACATGTTATTATAATCCAATACGATGTTTGAAGGCTAATTCACTAAACTTAATACTTGAAAAACAATATTAGATATAGAATATTAGATATACACAAAATATACATTTCAGGAACAGTTCAGAAAACTAAATAAAACCAAATAATATTTTCCTTAATTTTAAAAACTACCAAGAAAACTACTAAGTTCATTTTCAAAATTCAACTGCATGATAAAAACTGGGGCAGGGGGAAAATCCAAGGATTTGTCAAACTTCGCCCATATGATTATTGTCTTGTATGTATTTAAAATAACTACCTGAACTGAGCACGTAAACCACGAGAGATCCATTGTCCCACTCCTGAAATAAGTCCCTTAATGAAGAGGAATAATTGTGTGGCAGGGGTTCAAATGTTGCTCATGACGTCCCAAATATTCTTCCGCTTTAATTGCTCTGAGAGAAAAAGCTTTCCAAAAACTTTGTGTGGTTGGTAGTCCCTAGCCCCGTGTGACTTTTTTCTAGAGTTTGGCCATTTAGGTGGCCAAACTAATATGAAAATATCTTCCAATCTTCGCAAACTCACTTATTTTGCACGTTATTTTAGGGACATGTTATTTTAAACAAGCATAATAACTATTTTAAACAAGCGGTATTTTAGGGATATGTTATTTTAAACAAACACATAAAGCCATTTTGTCTCGTTTTCATCGATATTCCCCCGCCTACATTAGTCATAAGATATGAAGATTATGAAATAAGACGTAAGTTTAAACCTTTATCTAATTATTAATATAACATTGTATACCTAGTGGAAACATTTACTTAATATTGTCCAGGTAAATTTTCAATTTATCCTGCATTATCTGTAATCTATTTAGTGATTTTTTCAGGCTTGAGGAATCCAAGATTTATTACTAGATTAAGTTAACAGGTGCTTTAATATCCTGGAGAATCATTGATCAAAAAGAAGAATGAACACTCGCAAAAAGGCTTCATAATCAAAATTAGCATTTTCCGAATTAGTATAGAAATTCTTTTTGGTTAAATTGATTTAAATTAATTCACGCAAGCGGTCTTCAATTGCCTCCTCCATACATACTTACTGGCTGGTGTTGTAAAGATCGATGTACAATATATTATAACGTATTGCATCTCAGCACTTAGATTTGTAATTTGTTTTTAAAAAGAATGTGGATATTAGCAAATGTTTTCATACAGGAGATTATTCTATATGAAAAACTTGGTTAAAATCACCTTCAACTTTTTTCTAGTTCATGTCTTTGTTGGTTATCGAGGAAAAGCATTTTTGAAGCGTTAGAAGAATCTTAGCATTTTTTAGCATCGTGGAAAATCATTGTTTAGTTTATTTATATTAATCTCCTGTAAAAGACAATCTCCTAATATCATCGAATTACAAATTCCGAGGTGGGGTCGGTTTTGGGAATATGCGTCCGGGGAAGCATAATTTTATTACGTTTCCGTTTCAAGCAGGGAACTGCATCACATGCAGTATTTGCATTTAAAACCGTGTCTGGTAGAATACCAATCGCGAACGGGTTGAAATGACATAGTAATGTCCAAAACTATACGCATCGTCTCCAAAAGACAGAGCTTATTCACACTATCTGGGAATTTGGAAGACGTTTAGCGCTGCCTACAAATCTTTTCTCAACTGGAGGTAGTTGACGCCGATCATCCCAATAATTAATGCTGTCCGTTACAAATAAAAACAACTATTATTTTTTAATAGTCCAAGGCGAAAGGTGAGGCAGCAGTCTCACCCACTACCCGGGCAGTTTTAACGACAGTGGTCGGTTTATTTACCCGGGATGTCACGCAACGACAACCTCGCACATACCAGAGGCCACGAGGGGCAGTCCGTGGATGATACGATACACACTTACGGGCTATTTCGGCCAGGTCTCCAGCTAACATCGTCAAAGAGGGGGGGGGGAGCACTCTCCAATGGGAGTACCGCACTACCTCAATTCTTCCCAGAGGGACACCCAGCGCTTCATGAATTCCCGAAAAGCGGAAAAGCTTCGTATTTTCCCAAAAAGACCTCAGTCCATCGCAAAAAGGAAGGCGTCCCTCGCCCTCGCCTCGGGTAAATCCTAACTGCCGATATAGTTACTTTCACGGATCGGTTACATGGGGCGGATGTACTAAATAGGTGCTTGAACATTACGAAATTAAAGTTTGAACATTAAAAGTGCTTGAACCTAAAAACTAATACTGCGGGTCTTAAACAGAACGTCTCCTAGATTCCCCTACTTACAAGTAGATATCTATTTAAAATAGGACCACTATATGCAGACACTGAATTATATTCAGTTTTTGAGTAATAGGTACCTATTATGTTAGCATGTTTAGGTATATTATATCTATTATTATTATTACGATATTATATACTTTTATTATACATATATTATTACATTATCATTATATTGTTATATTATAATATTTAATACTATTATTATTATATATATAAAAACAATGAATCGTTAGTTTTAGTTACCTTGGCTTATCTCTACTTTTTTTCAAAATTATAATATAAAAGTAGAATATCTT
>JAOPUG010158884.1:0-11146 GCA_027564375.1 Micropterix facetella | reverse complement strand
GAATCAGCCATTTTATCCTGTCGGAGGAAGACTGTAATAAATGTTTCCAGGGCTGGTTTAGCCGGATGGAAATTGACATAATGAAAAATATTTTGAAGAAATATAATATAAATTTTAAAATAATTTGTTGACTTTTCGCAAATTTCATAACTTATTTATTGACGTACATATATCGATACTCTAGATCTAATCTATAAAATATCAATGATTCTAACCCGATCGGTAGTTGTAATGACTAAGTTCACGGACTTTGAGTATTTTAAAATTACGATGGAGGAATCTATGGAAGCGGTACGTCAGTTTTCGATTTTATGCAATATTTCCGTAAAATATTATACCAATATACGGAAATGGGATGAGATATGGCAAAGCAGTATGAGAATGTCACATTTAATCTGAGAAACGATTCGTTAAACTCTGTCTTGGTGACACGGTAATATGTTATTAAATATCTTCTCAATTTGTCCAATTGACGCTGAATACATAACTTATAGCTTAACATTTTCACCTATTCTTATATTTGACGTACGCCGACAATAGCTTCATTTGTATATAAGTACTCGTATATTCAAAATAATCTTCAGAACTTAATTTGCCATTATCTCAATAATATAACCGTCTGGCAAGCACACGCTTTCAACTATATTTTGGTTAAGATCGACGATAATTTTCCGTAACTTCCTGCTCTACTCCTCACTTCCCCTCACTTTCACTCGCTCCATTCGCGGTCGAGCCTCGCATATGAGCCTCACAAAAATTAAAGAAATAATCACCATAGAATTCGTCAGAATAAAATATAGGTACTATTATTATTTCCTTAGATATTCTGTATGTGTACGTAACATATTTACAATGAATAAAAATCTGAAAACTGAAACTATCTAATGTACATATATATTAATCAGCTCGTAAATTAATTACAAATGCAATAGCAGCATTCCGAAACACGCATTGCGTTCTCGCTAGGAATGTGGCGAGCAAAGAGCTGGATTTAATTCCTCCTACGTAAAATGTAATACACGAGAATTTAAATGTTTTCGCATGAACTCCGCATTCACCCAGAGACAGGTCGGTTTTCTCGCCCCAAAAATATATAAAACCTGGGTGAGGAAATCAATCTGAGAAAATTCTGGGTTTAAATATATAGGGATTGCGTGTCTACATTATATAATTTTGTGTGCCAACATATTTTATGATTATGATCAATAGTTATGATTTAATGTCATTATTAATTTTGTGATACCCAATGTATAATCGCTCAGAACTTGTAACACATTTTTTCCATTTTATGATAAAATTTACATAAGTGTTTTTTTTCTTTAAGTGATATTCCCACTAATATTGTGCCTTATTAGTAAAAATATATTCCTGAACTTTACTTCCTTGTTACACGAGATGGTTGGATGTCTATAACTTGCGGAGAGAGAAGTAAGTTTAAAGGCTTTTTGAATACTGATGTGGCGGACGACAAAATACAATTCCTAAAGCCACATAATAAATACACGTTATTCAACAAAGTATTATCAGATCTCAAATCGCACATAATAGAATGACTCGACACAATATGCTTTACATAATAAAAACATATACAAAACATCACACCGTAAAAACGAGAATGCGATTTCTGGAAGCATCTAACCACTTATTGAAATCAACAAACCACGGAATCACGGCATCGCCACCCGGCATAACTTTCCCCCAGGCACGGCTTGCAGCGACTGAAGGGCGGCAGTCGAGGTGGTCGCATATCATTCAGAAGAAAGAGGTTTATTTTTAAAATATCAATATAAATAACGTGTTATATTTACAGACTGTGTAATAAATATATAACATGAAATACAAAGTAAATAAGTAATTGTGCGACGTTAATATTTTATTTTCTGTTGTGGTGGTGGAAAGAATCCGCGGAATCCAATCAGGTGAGCAGGAAACGGCTTTGACGCCGTCGGGGGCATCGACGACCGGGAAACCTGCAAGGAAGCACATACTCACACGGGCAATTAGGACTGTGCAGTACGGGCGACTTCGGGCTCTGAAGCGGCCCCAGCACGCACTGGCAAGAGGGGAGGCTCATCCCAGGTGGGGGGAGCCCCTCTGCCTCAAATCCTCCCAAAGGGCGACGCAGCGCTCCGCAAACTCCCGGAAGGCAGCAAAGCAGATCCTGCAACCCACCAGATCCGTATACCAAACCGGCAGGGATCCGACGCACGCGGCAACCACCGCCAGCAGTTCTGCCGGGCAGCATTCAGTTTCGGGCAACTCCAAGCAACATGTTCCACGGTTTGGCGGCGAGTGCCACACGAGCACCACGGTTCGTTGGTGAGTCCAAAAGTCAAAAAGTTTAGCTTTGAACTCACCGTGACCCACTAAGAGCTGAGTAACGTGATGGTCAATCTGAAGAAAATCCTCGTTTTTCAGCCGCTCTGACACCGACGTGAAGAAACTGTGGGTAATTCGACCTGTACAGCCAGAGTCCCACCTTTCTTGCCATACACGCAGGCTCTCCGACCGAATATACCGGACACACCCAAACAACGTAGTGGTCGCCGGATCTACCCAAAGAATGAATTGACTGAAGTGAAGGACTAAAATAGTCGATCAGTATATAAGCAGTGTCATGGGGCCATTTCTGGCGACTATGGCACGGCCACAGTTGTGCTGTTGTGGTCCCTACCAGAAGGAGAGCGTCGTCGGCATAAGCGCTAACGGTGCATCCATCCGGGTATGGTAAAGAGAATATTCCACAGACTAGCACCAATCACTGACCCCTGCGGGCACCTAATCGTCGGGGTTTTGGTCGCGGTGTCCGTTCCGGACAATTTCCTCCATGGTTTATCAGGCAATAAAAAACACAAATCAATTAAAACAATAAATGAACAATCGGCAAAAAGCCACAAGAAATAAATTTCACACGTTCAAACGGAATGCAAAACTAAGGCATGAAGTTGTACGCGCTGCCGGCCGCTCGCGCGTTCCTTATTAACTTCTAACTTCATAATATTGCAAGTTTGCTTTTAGTTTAGTACAAAAGTCGTATAGCTACCTCTATTGTGTTGCATTATTTACCACAGGTTGGAAAGAGATATCAGCTGATTTTCCCATTCGTGAGAGCGAGATGACTGTATGTGTATGTGTCACAAGTTGGAGTCTGTATCAGTGGCATTCATTGGTGATGACGGAGAGGAAGCGAGATAGGGATTCTTTCTGTTCACTCGCATCACAACGACGCTCATCTAGGCAACGCGCCGTTCTATGCGGATTTTGAACTATGGCCCGAATTTTAAATTTTGACGGCGTTTGGAATTCGATGCTTTTTTTAAATGTAATACTTTGGCTCTTCTCAGAGTAAGGCAAGCCGGGCTTTTAGGCTTTTATGACAGTACCGCCATTATGTGTTCTGTCTGCGTATCTTTTAGTTTTGTTCATTGGATTGAATTGTCCAGGGATGTTTTACGCCTCGCTGGCCACCTCGAGACGTCCGTATCTGCGCGTTTCAAGGTTGAGAAGCATATCAACGTGCAGATCATGAATATCAAGGTGCCATGGGTTTTCGTCCAGCATTTCCCAAATTATTTCGCTCGGCAGACAACGCGGCCTGCAGTTTTCAGTGCCATGCGATATTGTTGTTCCAGCGATATTATGTTACTTTTATATTTACTTATGCGGGGCAACAATTGGAACATGAGAATCGAAAAAAGCTATTATGTACGTTATCCTTATTCTAGTGATTTAAAAAATCTGTAGATACAACGAAAGCATAAATGGTTTCGATGTATGATAATCATAATATAAGAAAGCGGAGAGTGGGATAATTCGATATACAAAGTAAATATTTCGGAAATTCCATCTCTATGGAAATTTGATCCGTCTCGGAAGGCGAATGCTTAAGTTATCAGGGCATGAGAATGACAAGGGTAACATTTTCGGCTCGTTTGTATTACGCGTGTCCAATTCGGGAACGTCCGGGTAAATGGACCGTTTTGTTTGCTGAAGAAGGCGCAGCCGTGCGGGCGATTAAGTAATGTATTTTGACAGCCTTCATTACTTAGAGCGTTAATTGAAAATGATGCCCTAATCCGGCAGCGCTCAGCTCCGAGAGAGCTTTAACTTTACACTTGTTTCGTCCACGCGGATATTATAATACAAACGGCATTTCAAAGTTAAGACGCGATCGAGGTTGCGAAATATGCGACACCGCACCCCCGTAAAGATCACAGAATCGGAAATCTAACACGTGCCATACATCATAAATATCATATTATCACACATCGCCTAGCCGCGGTGGCCTTTCTCGCGAAATTGAGTTTTGATATCGAGATTGCGTTAGAATCTCGCCATAATTGCTTCTCTCTCATGCGCGTTGACGGGGTTAATCAGCCTACCAGTTGTCACGCGATACCGTCGAAAAGACCAATTACATTAACTTATTTGAAAGGCGTCCTTTTAATTAGATGCCTTTGATTACCTAATTTAGTTCACGCGTACCTGAACTTTCTTGCTGGTATTTATAATTAAAGCCTTGCTCATTGGAATTATAGCAAAGGCCAGAGTTGTCGGTGATTTATAATATTACAATTTATAAAAATCAAATTACTTTCTCAAACGTTGATTCGACACTTTCTGAAGGTACTATTAAAACTACAATACATATAAAACCTACTAACAAAAAATAATACTTACATTTTGATAACTGTCATCCTTTTTACACCAAAAGATCAATTGCGTATTCGATGTCCATTAGCGGATAGCGTTTAATCAACAATAAAGAAAATTTAGACAAATACCATTCTAATCTAAACATTCAATAATTGATAGAAATTATTGGAAACACATTCGTTAAATTGGAAAATAAAAATTTCTCCTAACCTCAAATTACCATCACACTTAAAGAATAATAAATATTTCTCAGTACAACTTATTTTCCTGGTGCCGGGACACTACGAACTATTTCAGCAGATTTATTACTTATTATTGCAAACGATCCTTCCACGAAAGATCTATTTGTAAACTCCTAATATACAATCAATATTTAACAAAAATCAAAAATATATATTCTAGAAACTATAATACGTTGGGCTTTCAGCCTTGTGGCCGTCCGCGCTGAAAACTTGTCCTCTATTAGATCAAAGTGCTTCTTTTACTAGTCCAAATACAACTAATAGTTATAAAGTTCCTTTAAGTTCCAGTTCCAATTCTGAAAATATAGTATATCAACTAATGTGCAGGCCCTGCAGTTAATTTTACAACAGGGAGACAAAAATACCGCTAAATATTAGAATCAATAGTCATTACAGGTAATAGAAGCCAGCTCTCAATAGGTTTACATGCCAGGTAACACAGGTCACATTAAGGAAAGAGATGTAGAATTTTGGGAAATAGCTTTTATTTATATTTTAGGTACGTTTAAATATTCTAGTCTGGTATAAGCAAAATTAACATACTGTCAATTCTTTCAGATAAGAGCTTTTTAATCATTTTTTAAAAATAATCATTCATTTAAATGTAACGTTTTACTCGGTTGGTTATGATGTCCTATAACTTAATCGTGTAAGATAATATAAATTTTCAAAGGATTGCTCGATTGCATCATCGCACATATCACAACTGTAAATACGCATTCTTGTTTTTAAATTGTATCAGATTCCTTAAGATTCTACTACGTTGGTTTGTTTTGTATCGTATATACAAAATCGTTGCAAGCGTGTAGTTATTGGAGGATTTATGTCTGACTCGAACAAGTATATCGTTGGGAGTACCACAGAGTAGCCTCTTAGTAAGTTAAATACGTTTTATATTAATGTCATAACTAACTGTTTTAAATTTAATAATTTTTACTACTTTTTGCAGAAGATATGAAAATGTACGCACCGGTTAATTCCCCTGACGACTGTCAATCGATCCATCCAGTATGATCTAGATTTTAGATAGACTATCACTATTTTGCGCCTCGAATCGCTTATTCCTGAATGCTTCGAAATGTGGTAATGTTAGGTTTGCGCGGAAAAGCATTATTTTAACTATTAATTATACTGTCAATGGTGTTTATATAACCAAGAAAAATGCAATCCGGGATCTAGGAGTTCTTTTGGATAATACGTTATTATTCGACTCTCACATATATAGCATCACAATAAAGCTCATTGTATGTTACGCTTCGTTCTACGAATTTCAATACAATTCTCAGAAAACAATTCTCTCTTACTCCTGTACTACGCATTCGCCTGCAGTCACCTGGAATATGCTTATCAAATCTGCTCTCCTAGCTATAATGTTCACGTAGAGAATAAAGAGAATTGAACGTATTTAAAATTTGTTCCTGAAACATTTGATTGTCGTTCATTTTTGTCGTTCCCAATTAAAATGAAGCAGCTACTTTTCATGTGCTATAATCATTAAAATTAAAAGAAAATGCATATATGTGGTACTTTTCGATAAGTTGTTGACAGGTTGCATCGATTGCTCTGATCTGCTTGGAATGGTATCTTTCCGTGTACCGTCGCGACTCACTCTCTAAACCTTCCGCATGTTAGCATTAATTATGCACAAAACGGTTACATTTATAGAGTAAGTAAAATTTGTCATACGCAGCTCGGCGAAACTGACCTCAACACGTCATCTATCGCTCTCAAGAAGGCAATGATTAATCCTAAAAATATAACCATTAGCGGCGTACGTAAAACAGAAGCGCTCGCTCTCTAATGGGTCTAGTATAGTCTACTAATCTACATTTATTTGAACTAATGTAGTAATTTTAAAGGTTTGTAATAGATTTACAAAAAAAAATCATTTATAATACGTATTATTATATTTTAAGTAATTTTAAACATAAATCACTAAGCTTCTACGAAAACTGAACTAAAATTCACAGCCTTCTGTTTGTAGGAACAAATTCGGCAAATCATCATAATAAATTGGATTTTTTCTTATGAACTAAAATATATACTTATAAATTAGTGTAACTAGTCTGAACAAATAATTAATACTATGTTAAGTGTCAATATGACATTCTCACCAAACCGACACACAATATCATCAATGTTGCACCTTAACAAAGAGGCATCGCTAGTTATCAATCACAGATAACCACACCACGCCAAACCGACACGCAATATCATCAATGTTGCACCTTATCAAAAAGGCAAACCTTTCAACGCCTAACTTCATCATGACCAACACGCAATATCATCAATGTTGCACCTTATAAAAAGGCATCGTCAGCTATCAATCATTTCATTTCTAGTAATTGATGAAATACTCTGTACGCAAATAGGGAAAAACACAACACTCGATCAGGTTTATAGGATGTAAATCAGAAGTGGGTTATTTGAAACGTTAACGCGAATAGGGAAATGAAAATATAACAAAAAGCACAAATATTACAATCTTTTGCGCACGTTTTCCATTACAAAATAATCCCTGCCGGTATTTTTACAGCTGTGCTTGTTACAGAGTACAAAGTTGTGCTCATGGGTATATAATATATTAGTGTTGGATTAAAAAACGAGCAACCTGTTTCTCGCTGCTGTTTGTGCACAAAAACGAATAAATAGGTTGCGAAGATAAAATAATAACTATTGCGCCGTTGTGCCGTTTCCGATATTGCTACGCCGGCGCTCCACCATTGATTGTTCCAGCCATGAGCTCGAAATCTGGCTGGCTGCGGCTAGCGACCAGATTTTGGAGTTTCCTTCCGACCGATTTACGGGTGGACAAACAAAAAATTACAAGAAGCAGGAGTCGATAGCAATGGCGGGGCTCGCGGGCTTCTACATTATCTAGGTGGAAATTACAATCTATGCTTACACCATGATATTTATTTCGAAATACAACATTTTTAAAGCTCCTCTAGCTAAGAAAGATGGTTTAAAATAAACAGATCTATTATTTCTGATTGATACCACACAGAAAGGTTACATTATTATCAAAAACATTGAAACGCCAACAGTCACCAAATCTTATACATATTGCCCTATTCAAAATTTATCTATTTACGTAAATGATATTAGAAAATTATTTTTGACATTTTTATCCTACTTATTTTTTTTCTATTTACGTCAATGACTTAGAAAATTATTTTTAGAAATATTTATTTAATAAGTTAAGTTTTAATGTCTGCTAAGCGCTTACTGTATCTAGCTACTCGTTCATTTCCTTCTGGGCTTCACACACGAAATTCTCCATTGTTTCAGCAACGCTGTTGTTTTAGCAATAGTTCAAGCAACCTATGGTTATCCCCAATATTAACAGGGATAAACAACAGAAACGCACAAGACAACATATAATTATTGTACTATATTAGCTCACCTGCGTCATCCTATCCTTTATGCCTTCATATAGTAGTCTTTCTTCAAATGGGGGCTCGTTTTTGGTCGAGATAAATACAGGCTCCCATAATTTCAAATCGTCCATTCTCTTGGCAACTTCGAAAATATTGTATACTGTGAATGAAAAATATAAAAAGAATCGTCATCCCATCAAACGCAAGGGTCGCTTGCATTGCACAGTTGTTAACATCTCGAAAACTGTGATAGTTACAGACCTTATTTAGTAGCTTCAGTGACTTGTTGGAGCTTTTAGCCATGGAATCCATGATATTCTTGCAGTTTTTGATGATTTATGGACCAGGAAATCTTACCTGAATTACTTCCTCTATCATTTTATTTTATATTATTTTTATACTATTTTATTTGGAAATTCAAATTATAGCAAGTAATCAACTCGATTGTGTAAGAGGCTGTGTTAGGGTATGTGTCTGTATGTGTAAGAGTATGGTTATGTTGAAATAGTGCTATCCTTGTTGAGGTAAAATTGGAGAACAGGTGGAAAGATTATTGAAATATGTCAATATCCGAGAAATTAACATTTTCAGGAGCTTACAGTTTTGTTGAAATAGGCATTTTGAGAATAATTTATATTATATTTGGAAATAGGAATAAGTTGTCATCTCTAGTAGTTCTGCCAGGAATGTGAAAAGAAACCTACTAACCAACTCAAGACAATCTAGCTAATTGTGAAGCGCCACCAGGCGCGCGGCGGCGGGTAGCGCTGCACGTGGATAATAGGTATTCAATATTCATACTTACATGACGCATCTTCTATTTTTAACCATGCTTCGAGTTTTGTTTCTTTATAACACTCAGGGCAAGACTTTTTTTCAAATTGCGTGGCAGTTTTGTCAAGTATCATCTCCGAAAGTCTGGTTTTATTTTCTGGAATCTGTGGAATATTATAAATGTAAATTTGTAAAAAAATCGATGCCATCCCGTGTGAGACATGTATCGAAAGAGTAGTTATTGTAAAAATTTAGTCTTAAGTTAGGGTTCTCGTTTATTATTAATGTGCTACGGGCGAGCAGCTTCAGCCGATGTATCCATGTCGAATTGAAATGCCAATCGCTAGATTGAAAAATCCTATGAAACCGTTTTTAAACTGATAGATTTTCACTAATTCAACACTGAGGAAAAACGTCGGTCGGAAACACCTATATTGCATGTAGTGCGTGACAGACAAACGGAGGGTTACAATACAAAACACGGTAAAAAAATAAAGACCACTACAATCTATGGAGTAGTATGATGTAGTTGCCCTTAACCATGTGAGATTGTAATACCACCATTAATAGATATGGTATTCCCAATGTTATAAGATATAATCGCAAGTATCTCTGCAGGCATGGCGATTATTATGCCTACCGTCAAAATGGTACGCTCTCGTTCATCGCCTTTAGGGATGAGTTGTAAGCCGATGGCACTTCAACATCTATCACTTTTAGACTTACCTCAATATTCTGATCCAATTCAAATATGTTCAAAGCGAACACCCTCTTTCTGGTTTGGTTAAAGGTTGTTTCGTTTCTGGCGATCATGCGCAGGAACCTGGGAACTAGATCCGCGCTAGGAATCACATCTATATCCGACGACAAGACGTAATGGGTGAGTGATGTTTCTCTGGCGAGGTTTCTTCCTACGTTTGCCGGATTCGTTAGATTATACTCGGTTTTATAGGAGATCGAGTTGGATTTGTATGGCGGTGGGAAAGAACAGTCCAAATTTTCACCAGTTAGAGAGTAGTACTCTCTAGGAATCTGAAAAATTAAAAAGGTGCAGAAAGAATGGTTATGCATTAAATTATTCCACTGCTCTATATGTATGTATGTATGAATGTATATATATATGTATGTATGTATCTATGTATGAATGTATGTATGTATATATGTATGTATGTATTTATCCATGTATGTAGGTATGTATGTATGTACGTATGTATGTAGGTATGTATGTATGCATTTACGTATGTGTGTAAGTATGTATGTATGTATATATGTATGATTATATGAATAATGTATGTACGTATGCATTTTTTGTTTTTTTTATAAGGTTTAAAAACTTCAAAAGCTTGGTCTGTAGTATTTTGTTGTTTTGCTGGAAACCAGCGTACCCGTGTGTTATTCCCTGATACGGTGTGGGATTCAGCAGCTAGTGCCAGTGCCGAACTACTAAAAACACTCTTTACTCTCTTTTATTATGCCTCCCCCCCCCCCCCACTGGGACCATGGTGAAGCAACTACATCGGGGAGGGGGGGTGCTCATGGACTTCTCATAATGTCAGCGCTAGCTGGGTTGCTAGCTCGCTGATCGTCTCTCCACTTACGCTGCAGCTCTACCATGATTTGCGTGACTGCCCTGCTGGCGGCACTCCATGTGCCTTCCTCTCGACACATCTCTTGGACCTTTCTCCATATTAAGGGCAGCCATCTTCCTTCGCACTGCCTCGAATCTAGGGGGGCAGATGATGACCACTTGTTCCGGTGTCTCCTCCGCACTTCCACACTCCGGGAAGAGGGGTGATACCGCGTGTCGGAACCGATGCAGGTACTTACTGAAGCCACCATGGCCATACAGGAATTGAGTCAGGTAAAAGTTGGCCTCACCATGCTTTCTGTTCACCCATGTTGAGAGAAGCGGTATAATCCTGTGTGTCCATCTACTGTTCTCCGCCGTGTTCCATATCTGCTGCCAGTTGGCAATCGACTGCGCTCTTAAAATCTTCCGTATTCCTCTTATTTCCTTACATTTGTAGCACACGATGTTCTCCGCCAGGGTTATGCCGATAGGGATAATTCCAGCGATCATTCATTGATATATAT
>JAOPUG010158872.1:0-11147 GCA_027564375.1 Micropterix facetella | reverse complement strand
ATGAAATTTATCTCTAACGTAACATTTGAACCCCTTCCACACAGTAATTCCTCTTCATTGAGGGAGTCATTACAGGAATGGCACAATGGTTCTCTCGTGGTTTACGTGCTCAGTTCAGGTAGTTATTTTAAATTACCCGGAACATTTTAATACATTATACATGCATACAAGAAATTAAACATATGGGCCGAAGTTTGACAAACACTTTGGTTTTCTTCCTGCCCCAGTTTTTCATTCTTTTCATTTTTTCATTACAATATATCAAAAAATCAAAAAGATAATATTTGTTACACGCGATTTCAAAAGAATGTTGTCACCCAGCAAGCATAAATAGGCGTTCGGTCGATTGCACTCCGCTGGAGTTTCGCGTGGCGTAAGAATAATATCTCCGCGCAAGCAATAATAGTGGTTCGGTGTATTATTCTCCACTGGAGTATCGTTTGACAAATAATTTTGCTTAATGTAGCTGTTAGCGGCGCCTTAATCTCCTACCGAATATTTTATTACGTATACGTCGTCTATGCGCTGTCTATGATCTGGAAATCAATTAATTTTCAAATTGGCGACACGGGACCGTGCGGCGGCGTCGGTCAAGCGGTCTGTAGTTCGCAGTGTTCAATATTACAACGTTACTTCAATTTTAATATCTTTGCGACCGTTGCTGAGTATAATTATAACAGAGTATGTATATTAAATCTAATCACGGAATCGGAATACCAAAACTTCAATATCAAATGACGTTTCCCAATTTTTCTACACATTTCTCTTTAATCAAATACTTCCTTTACGGCGCTTCTTGCAAAGGCCACAAGCTTATTGCATCTAAAATTATCTAAATAAGTTTCGCATCTATAAAATACATTAAATTGAATTTCGCTAATCCTGAAGTTCGGTAAATTGCATCGTTAGGGTAAATTCTTTAAAATCGAGTTCGAAATCCGAAAATTCGGTAATTCAAAATCTTCGTTCTAAATCGATCATCATTTTAGTCAAATACGATGACTTAGAGTCCACAGAGCAATTAAAAATCCATATTAAAATATTTTCACAAAAAAAGGCAAATTATTCCATAACAGTAAATTTATTTTTTATAATAACCTTAACAATTCAAAGTCTTCTAGATTTCATCTTGATTTCGTGTTTATTTACTTCTTAAATATTAATAGAATATGCACTATTCGCCCTTCTAGCGAACAGAAATTCATAGCTGGATATGTGCTGTCTGGCCCATAATTCCGACTGTATCGGAGTTAATATAAATATGTATAATTTATACATTTCCATACATCGATTTTAACATATTCGTCACAAAATTGGACATTTAACTTAAAATTATCTTTTATATACTTTGAATATATTAAGCCGGAAAAAGGCCATCGATTGATTTTGCGACTCGTTACCCACGGATACGTTACAACGAGGAGGTCGTTACGCACGGATATTTAAAGCAATATTCCGTTACACAATATTTATGCTTTCCAACCCTACTCGTACATATTTGAAATCTCACGTTGTCGATAACTGTATATTTTTTTGTCAAAAAATTGTTTCGTTATTATACTTATATATTTTAATTGTCAAAATCAGCTATTGGTACCTAAATTACGAACCGCTTATTTTCTTCAAAACTCGTTAGGCAGTAGCCGAAGGTCTAGCTTTTTCATGTGATCATTTCTGTGTTTTCTTATTCATTAAATATCAAGCAATATCGCAGTATTAACAAATTTCATTTGTTTCTTTGCTAATACATCACGTTTATCAATTTTATTATGTAATTTTATTCATTTTAATTTTATATGCTTGTCGAAAAAATAAAAGATTAAATAATTGTTATTATTAAAGAGTCATTATTATTTTATTTTATTTATTACTCACGGTACGTCGACCTAGTCTCCCTTTTCCGCCTTTTTACATTCCTATTAAAGTAAATAAAAAATAATTTACTACAAATCCTTTCCTGAGATAATGGTCGCTTCGCGGCATCACATTCCAGTTTGCTAATTAATTGTGAATTTAATTATTAAATATGTCGTTTCAGCCAGCAACCGATAAATTGCGCTGCAACTCGACCAAAACTAGGGATTTTTGCATTCTTCTCCAGACTACAAATAAAAAAATAGTTTTTCTCCATTTAAAACCCTTAATCGATTTTGAAGATATAACCCGGAGAAATATCACGCGCACACGAAGGTCAGATTGATTGCCATGCGACGCTTTGTTCCCAATTTACTTCGGTATTTGCATATGAATCAATTTTCTGAGTGTTGAGTGAAGTGCGCATCAAATATAGCGAAGGATTTATGTTCCTGCGATAGCGCGATATATGTGGTTTGTGAGTATTCGATAGCTGGTTTAGTGTTTCCGTGTCAGGAGACCGAACCTCCTTGGTCCCGATTTATGTTCGTCTTGCCTCGTTCTTAGGCAAGAGACTTTCCACTCCGAAATTTCATAGTCTGGTGTCGCTGGCAAGACGACCATCCCATATCAGTGTAAATCACAAAATTCGGCTGTCCTCCCGCATTATTTTGCGGACCCGAATATCTGACGTTTTAGGACGGTAGATTGGCGCCCGGGCTCGTACGAACTTTCCTTTCATATTTTATTTTTCGTCAGCCTTTCCTCAAGACGTCCGCTTATAGTAGGATTCTTTAACATATTGAAATACCTTGCCAAATATTCGGGGTTCCTTACAACTTACACTCCGCCGTCTTGCCATTTTAGGTATTTTGATTTTTTACTTACGCCCACCTTGCGGGGGGCCGAAGTCTTACAGTCGTGCGAACAATGTAATGTCATTAAATCGTAAAAAAAACGCCCTTTCTCGACGTTCTACATGCAGACAGATAGAAACAATATTTTTTGTGGTTTAGATGGACTCTACGGATAGACTTAGATGGACATGAAATTGAAACGCACAAAAAGGTATTTCTCGACGTTTCACATATCTTAGAGTCCATATAAACCAAACATATATTAATGACCAGCTATCTGGATGTGTGGCTGTTACCATGCACGATAAATCGAATAAACTACGTCCGTTTAAAAAAAAAATTTCACCAATTGATAGTTATGACAATTGCTCAGAAACCAGTTAATTTTCAGATCTGTACGACATAATTATTTTATTAATATTTTTATTTATTTAATTAAATGACGACCGCCAGTACCCTCTATCGGTCCATAGAGGAGCCACCTGACCTTGGTATGTTAGTGTTCGATTTCAATTTGCAACGCCGCTTTCTATGCAACCGGCATTTCTCAGACGATTGTGCCGATTACTAAAATTAAATGGCAATATTGAAGGGAAAACTTGGACACATCACGACAACGCCGAAATATGTGAATAGCAAAAATAATAGCACCTTATTAACATGATGACAAAAGAAACAAGAAATATTGAAAAATCTTAGAAAAAATACCTATATCATGAAATACTTTAAAGTGTGTCTATCTTCTGGTTAATGGTTCATTTTGTCAAGATTTCTGTAAAATCACGTTACTTTTGGGAGCTGAAAAATTTAACCGGTAGTAAATAACGGCAATCGCGCCGCATATGACGACGCGCATGCGCGCTTGCTTCTGCATTTTTCGTTCAACGGCGCCACAGTTGGCAAGGACGACGCCTGTGGTATAATGTCTAGTAATAGTATTAAAATTTGTGGTAGCCCTTAAGGCTCATGGCGTCCCTCGTTTCGATTTCAGTAAGGTTCTAAGAGAAGCTACTGTCTGTATACTGTGCCTCAACTGACGGGAACCAGTGTGTCAATGCGGCTACGGACGTTACATCATATTACGTTTGAATACTTCAATAACCACTTTCTCTTACTGAATAAAAAATTGTGTTGATTTTCAGAATTTAGAATATCTTGTACAGTAAATTACATCAATCAATTATCAATTAAGGTTTATAAGAATAATTGAGGACCGCTTTCTCAAAGTGATACATCACACTTGTTTTCGATATTGACTTTTTAACTGATGTTCTTTCTTTTTGCAAGCCCGGAGGTAATAGTAAAAGAAAATTTCCCAAAATCGATATACAATCTATATTTTTAGCAGGCCGAAATCAAAGTTTTTTCAAAATGATACATCCTCAACAAAGGAGTTTGTCAAACCGATACATCAAACTCTAATATGAGAACGCTGTATGACAAGGAACCAACATATTGCACATTCGGAAGTGTTTTGTTTTAGTTGCACATGAGTCCGGAGGTGGACGCACGCACGTCGCTTTTGTTTACGTGGCAGTTTGCGATAAAACTATGGAAAATTCCGAGTACAATTCTCCGATTTTCCTCGTAGATCGTGGACGAATAAACAGGACAAGAAGAAATGTTGTACCTACACCCAACAACTACACTAATGATGGGACAGGTGATCCAGATATTGCTTGCGACCATTTTGATGATAGTGATCCCACCCGAAGGAAGAGATCGCGTTGCCAAGTTGGTAAACTATGCAGAGAAGATATGTTAGGTAAGTGCTCACTTGTCGATATTTGATTTAACATGAAATATTCAACTGTATTGTTTTCGGCTGTAATGTTGATATTGTAAATTTTACTGTAGAAAATTTGTTTCTATGTATTTGTAGCCTTTTCATAACTTCCCACTCAATTATAATATATTTTTGTTCCAGAATTCAAACGGAAGCTGTATTTGAATAAGTAGAAAGTCGATCAAGACAAGTACCTGCTCAAATTTATGAATATTTTACATCCTAAAAAACGATCGCCAAAATCTCAATAATCGGAAGATGAGTACTTCGTTAAAACACTATCTGGCGAAAAAGTGAAGGTATGTGCTACTTCATTTTAAAAAATCACTGGCGCCCACCGATTGCGTCTTATACGCGTTGCTAGAGCATTTTTAGAGTACGGAACCCCCCTAAAAGAACGACGAGTTACTAGAGAAATTCGAGGAAATGACGGCAATAATAAAAAAAGATATATTGAAATACAAATTCGAGAAAGCCACTACTCTCGAGCGAAATGTTCTAGATCCTATTTACCACCAGAGCTGAACTTAAACCTAATGTACGAACGCTTCCTCAAAAATCAAACCGATACAGGAGGAATAACTTGTTCCCTGTCAAAGTATAAATTGGTCTTCTATAAACATTTCAACTTGGGTTTCGGAAATCCCCATGAAGATACATGCTCTACTTGCAAAGAATATTTGATTAAAATCGAACGGGAATCTGATATTGAAACGAAAAATAAATATCGCACAGAGTACAGGATCCATAACATGAGAGCTAAAAAGTTTTTTGAAGTAATGAATACAATAAATACCGATGAGAATGTAGTTAAAGTGTGTTTCGATTGTCAACAAAATCAGCCATTGCCGAAATTAAGTGTCGGCGAAGTGCCGTTTTCAGGAAAAATATCGAGTAAATGACTTTTCAAGTTACCCTGAAAATTAAAAACACGGTCGCACAATGTACTTAAGAATTGCATCTAATACTTATGCACTGCGTCTAAATGCTTCTTCAAATTTCCTTTCTATGCAAAAGCAGGATCACATGAGTATTTCTTCAAATTCCTGTGAACTCATGTATTTTCAAATGTCCTTGCTGTTGAGAATTTCTTCTATTTGTTGTGAACTGCGTCAAAATGCTTCTTTAAATTTCCTTTTCGTGCAAAAGCACGATCACATTCTCCACATGAGTATTTTTTCAAATTCATGTGCACTTCATCAACATGTACCTTGAAATGTCCTTGCTGTGTAAAAGCACGTCCGCATTCTCTGAATGCGAGTTTCTTCAATTTCATGTGAACTACGTCGAAATGCTTTTTTAAATTTCCTTTCAGTGTAAAAGCACGATCGCATTCTCCACATAAGAATTTCTTCAATTTCCTGTGTAGGTACTGCGACTAAATGATTCTTTAAATTTACTCTCCACGTAAAAGCACGATCGCATTTTCCACATGAAAATTTCTTCAATTTCCTGTGAACTGCGTCTAAATGCTTCTCTAAAATTTGTTTATGTGTGAAAGTACGATCGCATTCTCCACATGATATTTTTTTCAATTTCCTATGAACTTCGTCTAAATGCCTCTTTAAATTTTCTTTCCGTGTAAAAGCACGATTGCATTCTCCACATGAGTATTTTTTAAAGTTCTGGTGAACTGTGTCAACATGTACTTTCAAATGCCCTTGCTGTGTAAAAGCACGATTGCATTCTTCACATTTATATTTTTTTTACTTCTTATGAACTGAGTCCAGATGGATCTTTAAACTATTTTTCTTTGGGAAAACACGGTGACATTCACCACATAGAAATTCCTTTAATTTTAAATGAAAACCATTTATGTGATGATTTAATTTACTCTTATATAAAAACGCCCTACCGCAATTCGGACACTCATAAGATTTGACACGTTCATCATTCGATCCAATCTCACCAACTTTATTACTCTCAGATGGACCACCTTCGATTGCCTCTGGCTTTATGAATTGAGTCTCACCTTCATCGAATTCAAGCACATTCCATCGTTCGTATTGTCTTAATTCGTTTAAAGGAATATTCGAACCTATATCGTCAGGACTGACCTTCGTTTTAATGGCGACATCTTCTTTTATCTTTACAATGGCTTTGCTGTAATCGTCGATAATTTTCTCACTCATTTCGTATGAATAAATTGACTGTTTTACTGAGAAAATGCGTATGGTCCAATTTAAAATGTAGAGTTAAGCGACTGCAACTGTCGTGGAACGCACTCGCGAAGCTGAACAACATCTTGGCAGCTCTCACTTTACGAGATTGCCATTTAATTATTTTGATTGTTGCCAGTGTCGACGTTTTATAGGTTATATTTTTACATAAAATGTTACTATTTTAGTCAATCCAATGACCTCTAGTAAGTAACTTACCTGCGTTTTTAAAAGCGAAGACATCGATTTTGTAGTGTTTTTTTAAATCCTATAAAGGTTTGTTTATTCATAAATATTTATTCTGAATAATATTCAAATTATATGTAAACTTAGGCTAAACTAAGCAAGTGTTGCAAAGTGGCAAATTAAACGAAAATGGCCACAAGTACTTGTAATTTATTAGTCATTAATAGATGTTGACATAAACAGATTGTTTTTTATAGTCTCTGTATTTTTTGCTCTGAATAGATTTTTGACTTGCGCCCTCGCCTCCATTAGAAAGGTTTAATATACTTTATCATTGTCATTACCGCTGAAATCTTTCGTTAGTCTTGTCGATTCATGAATTTTTTTCTACTATTCTTTTCCCGTTGTTCAAACCAAGATGGATCAAGACGTGTTCAAGACAGATTTAAACTTCGCGGTTTAGGTTTATTGTCTATTATTTTCGCATACTCTGGTCACCTCAGTTTTCCTTTCTAACACGGATATTATTTGAATAATATCTTTTGTTCTTCTTCATCAATCGGTATCCTCCTGATTGGCGCAAGGTATTCAAGATATTAGATAATCACTAAAGATTATTACTATTTAATCTATGCTATTACCAAAGATTATGTCTCTTATAAATGAGTTGTATAATTTGTATTAAATAAATACACCATATGCAAAGCAGCTGACGTGCAGTTATAATGTATGTTAAATATAATTAACTAGTCACTGTAAGTACAGTAAAGGGGTAAATCGTTGATCACATATCATCAGCAAAATAACAAGCGGAAACTCCAAAAGCGATAACAAACCGACAAGCTTTGCCTGGTTCGTCTTAGTTTTTCCCCTCATACCAACCATCGATGTATGGCCGTGGCACGATTGGCTAGCCCCTCCATCTACTTTCCAACATTGCGGCTAGGATTACAACAGGTGATGTTCTTTGTGCGTGCACAACTGTCACAGTGGCTTACCTTTTCTCTTTAATTGTTTTTAATAATAAAGTTCGTTGAAACGCTCCGGGGTGGACGGGTTCACACGTAGCAGGTGACACACAATTAATCTGGTCCCTATCCGGGGAGGCTTCTGGATAGGGACTGCTTTGCGAGCTAGGCCGACCAAGTGACATATAACGGCCATCATAGCCTAGACTACAAGTTATGATACCGTTTTTTAAGGATAGATAGCTTAAGATATCTAACTACCCCCGCTTTCTTAAGTTGCATTACGCTTCCAAACTCCACCGGCGATTCGTTGTTGACCAAGGGCCGGCAGACCGAACAATGCCTCAAACAAACATCTATCAAAAGTTTTCACTGAGTTCATGTGCCGCATTGCCGGGATACACTGGGCTCAGACCATGTCACCGCATTACCAGGCTACAGGGGATCCTTCTTCAGGAAGGTTGTTAAGCAAAAGCACGACATCCAGGTATGAGAGCTGAGCCGTGAATCGCACCGACTATGATAGACAGAGTTGGCCATTAAGATCCGAGCTGCACGACCGCTAGGTTACCCAACTGGGTGGTACTTCCCAGTGCCCCACTGTCAGGCATTGGCATCTTACGGGCTATGTGGCGTAGAGTATTTGTGGATTGTAGTAGTTCGCAAGTCTTTGCGTCTCATCCCACGGGAGAAAGGACGATCATTATCGTTATAACTTCTTGGTGTGGTGGGTTCGCCCATTGCATTGACACCTCCCAACTGTCCCGTCTGGAAGTGCTGGTGACAGCTAGTTTAAAATCTGGTTAAATATTACAATTCGAATATCGGAAAAACGCCAATCTAAAAGTATATGCCTCCCGTCCTCTTATTTTCAGAGATATAATATACTTACTCTGCAAGATTCTTTATATTCTTCACGAATATTGCGTCAGGGATTCGTCCTACTATTTGCGGACCTAAACTAGCTTCGTCTAGCCTTTTCACTAGAGCAGTTTCCCATCTCCATATAACTCCAGTCTTTTAGACAAGTTGAATCTCTATGTCCCGGATCACTATTCCCGGGCACGGGCTTACAACGTATTCTCGACCCATTATTCACGCACAAGTCTCCGTCAATATTAAATAATTATTTTTTAAGTATGTCAATAATTAGTTTATAACAGATTAAACTGATTTTGAAAACGAAAATTGTGCAACAAAGTGCAGGTTAGGCGTACCTACCAATTTCAATTCGTAATCGTTACCACCGCGGATACGCTAACGAAATAGTCATTTCTACTGCTTGCGAATTAAAATCGCCTTTGCAAAATTGTGCATCACTTTAATTATTCAAGTATAATTAAATCACAAAGAGCTTGGGAAAAATAAAAAAAAAGTTAATTTTTACCCTTTAAAATAATAGATGTCATTACAATAAAAACACTAGTTTTTATTTCACTTCGATAAGATGCGTATTTACAAAGTTATAAGACTTAAAGTTTGCTTAAAAACTGCCCCTTCGCTCGCATTTGTGAAGTTCGCTGGCGACCTCGTGACGTCATCGTACATGTTTGCGCTTCGCTCGGCTTTTATTCATGCCGGTGCACGCGCCGTACTGGTTCAGAGCGGACTTACGTTCGTCTTGTGTTTCTTTTGTTTCCGAGTGCTTTGATTAATTTTAGTTGTTTATTTATTATTATTACTATACAAGTACCTACATATAATTATTATGGAGCAAGGATTTGAGCGATGTCAATCCGATAACTTGCCTCAAATAGACTCAATCACGATGGCGAGTTACTTTGCCTCGAACACTAGTTATATAAGCGCTGAAATTCGCAATGCAAAGGCTGCAAGGTAAGTAATCTTCACTTAATATTTAGCTACCAGTACAACACATGAGTGAATTTTTAGATTGTTGTTCTTATGGGTTGCGCAATAAATAATAAGCATTTTAAATAGTTTATTAAAAGAGCTTATTAATTCCGTTTAATATGACACATGTAATAATTTGACGACGTGTTGGCGCCAACTCCGATACATTTTAATACTTCTTAGTGCCAGTGACATAGAATAGTAGATTGTGTCACACATGGGAGCAGTCATATATTTAGGGTGAGCGCAAAATATTGAATCTAGAGCATAACGAAGGATTCTAATTGGATTTCTGAGTGTAGCGAGGGATTCAAGCTAGACAGCTTTTTGCTCTCAAGTGAAACTCTGCTTTTTACTCCGTGAGAAAAAAACTAAAACATGTCATGTACCATAATAATTGCAACTTTGCAACTTTGCTCCCGCCACGCAGGGTAAAAATGAATTATTTTCGAATAGGAGGAGTGAAAATGCCAAATCAACGAATGCTGTCTCAACCTAGAGAACACCTTTGAGTCAATCCTACAGTCTCCTCCACTTTGCACTCCGTTGGTACAAATTCCCACCTGTGGTGCGTGACATTGTAACCTCTTAATAAAATTCCGACATTCCAAGTCAAAACGCAAAAATGGACTACCCACTCTAGATCATAGGGTGGGGTTTCTAAAATAGCCGCAGCTAAACCTACAAGACTAACCTAAAAAAAATCAGAAAGGTCCCAAAATACCCCAAAAACGATGTATTTTACCAATGGTACATGACATATCGCACATACTACAATTATATACCTAATCTATCAATACTAATCGCTTCATGAAGAACCTGTTCAACGCATAAAGGCCTACAGCGACGTCAAACCAAAAACTTAAACATTCTAAATCTAAAACAAACAATAGTGAGATGCTGTACACGTCGTAAGGAATATAGTGTTTGCGAAAGGATATGATTTGGTGGACAAATTGCCCAAAATTTGACATTTTTGTACGCGGATAATTTTTCATTTTCCGGCTTTTCCCGCAGACAAATCGGAAAAATACATTGATTCTGGAGGGCTCGGGGGCCTTTTAGCCATATCATATTCAAATGGCCTATTCCAGGATTGTTTCCCTCTGATGATACTTAATATCACTTTTCAATATAAGCCTGACTTTTACGCAAATAGGTACTTACTTTGTGGGGCATTCTGCATCGCTCGCATCTTTATCCATGTCCGAACTGTCGTCATTAATAAATATATCGTTACAGCTCATTTTTACGAGGGAATGAAATACGAAATTAACAGATCAGAAACAAAACACAGACGAATTTGACACTGTTGTTGACAGCTACAAATGGGGAAAAATCATAGATATATCGGATATATCCTCTACCCATAGATCCAGCGTTGCCAATGATTTCTATTTAGTCATTTCGCTTGCTCCGGGGAATAAAGCGGTTAAACGCTTTTACGCCTTTTTTCATGTTATACCATTTTTGGGTTCTCTGA
>JAOPUG010158821.1:0-11152 GCA_027564375.1 Micropterix facetella | reverse complement strand
GATAACTAGCAATAGTTCTTGGCATATCATATTGTCAGTTTATTGTTACTGGATTTTTGTATATGACATTTTAATTGTACATGTTGTCCATTTTACTGTACATTATTGTGAATATACTTTCAAGGGACTTAGTTTAGAGTAAATGATATTTTTTGTAAATTTATTGCAATTTTTCAGTCGTTGTTTTTGATTTTTTTTTTATTGGGAAATATGGATGATAAATGATAATGTAATGTTTTGCCTTTTTATTAATAATACAGTTTTCCCCTTCGCAATTAATTATTTTTTGTCTTTTAAACATCACTTTAAATTGAAAGTTATAGAGTAACTTTTTTTAAACCGGGATTTTATTCAAATAAAATATTCTAAAATGCATAGAAAAGAAACCAAAAGGAATTGATCCACTTATAGGAAATTTTTATCGATAAAATAAACTGAGGTGTCTATGATTTTCGTGTGATTAGTTTGGCGATAGGCAAATTGTATATGTGGGGAAATTTTTTGAGGCTTGATTATAGTGTAAGCCCGCAGTAATAAGATAATGTAGGTGTGGGTGTAACAACGTATTGTGATAGGATATGACTGATAACGCTGGAAATACAATAGTAATTTGTTATCGTCAGTCGAAAAACTCTGACTTTCTTGAAAGTAGCAGGATTTTGGTCCACAGGTATATAGACTCCACATAAAAGCAATATGGATTCTATCCAGTCTTATGTCTAAGAAATTTTGTTCGCGGTATGGTTAGGTACAGTTCTCTCCACTTTCATAAGATATTGAATAATCCGTATATACGGGTCCAAATTTTTTCTTCGTACCGAATAACTACATTCGTGCTAGATCACACGAACTATTCGTAGAGTCATCCTCCCGCACAAATGCCAGGCGTATGGCGTAGTTAATACGAACTGACCGAAACCTGAACGCGCTGTTGTCGGCAGCCCTAGATATAGGCATATTTGAAATATCACATAGCTTGAAATACAAGCTAGAGGTGTTTCTTAGATCAATTTTTGAATATTAAAAGTTTTCAAATATATGATAGAATGTGTTGTATGGTTAGTATACTGTTATCTAGATTTTTGTTAGATACAAATGTTAGATACAAATGTAAATGCTCGTTTGGACGTAGGTAATCCTAAATTTCCGAAAGTTATGTTGTAGTTCGCACAACTTATTCTCAGAACATGCAATTTGTTTTCATTAGTATTCATAGAAATTAATTACGTCAACCGCCGGAAATGAAAGAATCGTTTCCGTGCAATTGCTGATGGTGAAAGACACTTTTTCTAGGGAAATTGCTGATTGTGAAAGATGCATCGTCCAGGCGAACAATGGCTTAGCGCTTTAATGACGTTACAAGTACAGCTATAAAAGCCAGTACTGCAGTCCAAATTACACCAACGCCATGTACATATCAAATCAAGACCATAAGGCCGAGGAGTCGGGCGTCGCATAGGACACTGGCCCAGGGTGCACAGCCCTGCGACGCCACAACCAGAAAGCCGGGTCAATGGGCCCGGTTCACGAGAAGCACCGCATAAAAAGGCTAAGGCCAAAGCGGCAAACGTCACGGGCCTCTATAGCAGGCCCGTCGACCGATATTCAGTTCAATATGTGAGTGAGTGTTTATTTACCGTGATATGTAAGCGAGTGTTTATTTACCGACCACATCTGCAATTGAAACGAACAAATTTGGTGCCGAAACCAGGGAACGAGTAAATTGTGAGCAAAGTGAAATAAATCGTGAATTAACAGTTTTTGGAAAATTTGCCGCATCTCAGATCTCAGAATAAGTTCGGTTTGGGGACGTAGAAATTTCGTGATTTGTCTAACACTTAGAAAAAAATCGCATCTCAACGACTTCGTGATTTGTGAAATACGCAGAAAAAAGTTTTTTTGTGTTTGACCATTATTGGAGTTGATCAAACAGACATTGGTGTCTAACAATGGACACGAATTTGCGGAAACAAGAGAAGTTATACGAGCGTATTGCTTATGCTCATAAAACATATAAAAAGTTGCCGAAAGAGAGATTAACGGCGATATACATACAAGCCAGAGTTGATAACTTGGAGCGATTATGGAGTCAATTTGATAGTGGTCATGTTATGCTTGTAAGCGAAATAAATAAAACATTAAGACCTAATCATGAGTATTTCACTGACGATGTTTACAGCATATGTGAAGATGTCTATTTGGACTCCAAGGCGAAAATGTCCGAAGATTTGATAGCCACTGAACCTGCCTAAACAGACAGCCACACTACAGAGAATGTTTCTACGAGTGAGAAAACAAGAGTCGAAGTCAAAATACCGTGGATTGAGCTTCCAACGTTCTCTGGTAGCTACGATGAGTGTCAAGACTTCTACGACATGTTTATTTTCCTTAATCACGACAATGCTAGCTTGCAGCCGGTCTAGAAGCTCCACTATTTGCAGAGTAGTATGTCTGGGACACCGGAACTTCTACTTCGGAACTTAGCTATAACTGAAGCAAATTACCAAGAAGCGTGGGAGCAATTAACCCAACGTTTCATAAATAAGCGATATAACTGCAACGAGGTTTTTAAGCGTCTCTTTTCATAAAAAAAACTATCAACACAGAATCTGCCAGTGCGATGAAGCAGCTTTTAGATAACACATCCGCCTGTCTTACATCTCTACGGAATCTTAACATAATTATTGAGTCTTAGGATCCCATTATCAATTATTTACTTGTATCTAAATTCGATGCAGATTCACGCAAGTTGTGGGAGCTTCATGTAAGTCAGAATGTGAGTTCAAAAGAACTATCGACATGGGATCAACTTACCTAGTTTTTAGAGACGAGATTCCGGACATTAGAAATGATCGATGGAGTAAAGGCTGCTCCGATTGCGACACAAAACTATACAAATTCTAAGCAAACATTAAAACATAAATCATTTCACTCAGCTGTTAACAGTAATGAGAAAAAGTCTAATATAATTTGCGTGATGTGTTCAGTATTACACTCAATTTATCAGTGCAAGCAGTTTGAACGCCTGTTTCCAGACACCAACTTTCAGTAGCAACTACCATAGCAACTATCATCGTGCACAACATTACTTGCAGAAAAGTGACACTACCTCTCGATCTAATATATATCCATCTCAGCTTACATCGCGCCGCGTCTCGCTTGCGCACGGGTGACCGTCGTCGCGAGCGTATGAAGCCCAAGTATGATGCCTTGATACAATAAAACGCGCGCTTAACCGCAGTGAATTGAATTGTATTTAAAAGGGGGCTAAGTCTTAAGGTTTTGTTACTATGCACGATAACTTGAGTAAACTACGTCCGATTGCAAAAAATCTTTCGGCAATCGATAGTTAAGGCAAATGCGCAGAACTATTATACTGCAGAACTTATTAAATGCAAAGTAACGAAAGATTCATTCATATCGACGATTTGCCTTTGCAAAATAAAGCACGATATGTTTGGTATAAAAGAGTATAATGATGCATAATCCTTGTATAATGATGTATTCAAAAGTGTCAAATTAAAGAAAACGTCGGTTTCACGGATACAACATTATTTGCATTTCATATTTTTTTCCTTTTTATCGTGTTTATTGTAACATCGGACGGGTCATTATTAACCACACAATGTTTTTAGAAAGCTTTTTCTCTCAGAGCAGGTAAAGCGGAAGAATATTTGAGACGTCATGAGATTAATCTCTGACGTAACATTTGAACCCCTTCTACACAGTAATTCCTATTCATTGAGGGGGTCCTTACATGAATGGCACAATGGATCTCTTGAGGTTTACGCGCTCAGTTCAGATAGTTATTTTAAACTATCCTGAACATCTTAATATATTATACATATCTGCAAGAAAATAATCATATGGGCCGATGTTTGACAAACCCTTGGGTTTTCTCCCTGCCCCAGTTTCATATTTAAATTCGTCGGATCTTGGACTTTCGTTCATTGTCCTCTTAATTTTTCCAGAAAGAGGGGCCGGAATAGAATTCCGGTGTCTTGAACAATTGCCTATTTATTTTGCAGAACCATATTATATTATTATTTTGTTTAGGTGAACCATGTCCTTTGTTAATTGAATTATTCCTGACAGCGCTTGGGATTATTATGTAAATAACATAATATTTTTAGCCATCAAATTTATAAGGAATGGATCTTTCCTCGTAAACTATTGATGAAATTACTACCTTTCATACAATATATATTACTCATTTTTTAACAGAAAAGTGGTGGCTTATAATAGTCACGCTGTAATTGTTATTACTTTGATATAATACGGATGTTATTGCTGTGATATAATTGTCGACATAAGTCAATTTTTCCCGCCTTTGTTGAATATAGGCATGTACGGAAATATGTATAGAATTTTAAGTAAGCAGAGATAGGGTTGGTAAAGTTGGAGGGGGCCGGGGGGCGGGGTACAGACATTCTGACGATCAAGTAGCAACCAAGCTATGTGGAACTGCCACAAATAAAAGAAGAAGAAGCGTCTTGCAATTCTGACGGTAAAGCGTCTCACCAAAAGCGTCCCATTACAGTTTTTGCGAGTTCACTCTCGCCGCGCGTATCCCCGGTAAAAGAGCTTCGCTTTGCAAAGGTAAATCGTCGATAAGAATGAATCTGTCAATACATTGCATATAATAACATGTCAATTGACATGTATAATGCAAAATTAATTACCAATTTGAATTTATATTTTTAGGTTTTTAGAATCTAAAGCGATTTCTAGAAGCGAAAGAATTTTTTAAAACGGACGCTGTTTAATGGAGTTATTAGACATAGTAACATCCGGACAGACACAAACGCTTTCCTGGTTTAGATGTACTCTAGATCATGTGAAACGCTGAGAAAATTCTTTTTGGACGTTTTAATTTCATGTCCTAGCCTCCATATTTGTAAACCACAAAAAAAAAAAAACTATATATTTTTTTGTTTCTCTTACTGCTTGAACATATCATCATATTCTCTTTATTCCACGTCTTTCGTTGGAAACCACGGCTGGAATTGGAAATTATCATTTTTTTTGCGTGACATTCTAAAACAAAACGCACCGATTTAAATATTGCTACAAATGTGGGCTAGCCTATATTACAAACGTAAGAGCAGCCCATATTACAAATAACCTCAAAAAAGTTTAAACCTTCACAAACGCTTAAAATGTTATATCTGTCTAAATTTAAAAACAAAATCTAAAAATACCAACGTTATGATCTATCTCGATCGTTAAAAAATAATTTTAATTCCAAAACCCACTTAGTTATAACGTCAAATTACCGCCAATGCAAAATTTGTAAACACTGTGAAACTTCAAACACACCCAAAAAATTACAAACATGAAAAGAATAATCTAGCTATATACATGCTTTAAAACACATATAATTGTCACGTTAGCCGATAGATCACGTTAGGTACCTATATCGAAAACATGACAGTAGCCCATATTCCAAGCCTAGCAATTAATTTTTGAAATGGAAACCATCAGCGATGACACCATTAGTCATGACATCATCAATTTCACAACTTTGAATTTAAGACACTCGGGCACACGACCTGTCACCCCTAGGCGTTTCAACGAACTTTATCGTTATATCGCCCCGAGATGAGCGTAAGGAATTTGGACAATGCATATCAGCAATCCAACGTCAGAAAACCCCCCGAGAGTCCTGCTCATTACCACGAGGGCGCTGGGAATTTTCAAACCCAGTGGGCCATCCTCGTGCCCTCGCTACCAAATTTAGACAGATTTCTCCATCCATCCGTTTGATCCCAGCTTCAAAGTCGCTTGCACAGTCTATACCTGACGTATTATAATCACACGAGATCGGGTGGCCAACTTGTCGTTTCTAAGGATAGGTGACGTCAGGTCGACACCTACCCCCCGCGTCTTAAAAAATACTACTCTTCCAGACCCCCCCCCCCCCGGCTATTCGTCAGATGAGCAAGGCCGGAAAACCGAACAATACGCCAACCGTCCAGGGCCGCCCGAGGTGTTCCCACAGATCCGACGCAATAGCGGGTTCACCGGTTTAGTCACACTTCGAGAAGGCTGCCGGATGGGAGTTGGGCCTTGAGACGGGCCGACCAGAGTAACAATATTGGTCATTAGGGCCCGAGCTACACAGCTCTATTAGGCCAAAACCCACGGCCATCAATGCCACAGTCGACGATTTTTTAAACTTAAAATAACTTGAGAAAGCATAACAACATCCTATTTAATAAACACCACATGAAAGCTAATTAAAGGGCCACAATAAATGTTAAATAAAAATTTTCATAAATATTAGATACCGTATACGATATACGGTATACTGTTTCACTTATCAACAGTTCAAGTTCCGGAAACTTTCAGTGTGACCTATGCTTTAAGGCGCTTTTGTCCCTTAATTATTGGAACTTTACGAAACGGCTCATAGCCACTCGACTGATGGAACACATCAAATCTGTTAAAAACGTTCAACGAGAAAAATCGGGGATATGCGAACACATATGGGGATATTCATTAATTGCGCAAACAATTTTTACCACTTTCTGACCCCCTTTCCCTATATGTAAGAAAAATAAGACTTGTTTTGACCCCCCCCTTCCTCTTAAATATTACGTAAGATCGTATCTACCAATATTACGAACACATTGTAGGAAAAATATAAAAATGCATTGGTTTGTATTATACAAAAAAATAATACTTTAATATGTAGAACTCCTTATGTGAATCAGTCCAGGGGCTCAAAAACCAATCAGCAAGTGGATCAACGACTGGCCCGTCTCTACTCTGCGTCGGATCCTCTGTCTCAATGACGATAACGTCATCTACGTCCACCCATACAGCAATGTCGCCATTGTTGTGGGTTAAAAGTGGGGATTGAAAAGAGCGATTCAAAAATACCCCTTTTTTAAAAATATTTTTCCGCTTCGAATTTATGAGAATCACCGTTTGTCTTGTGCTTACCAATAAAAGATATGCTTTATAAGTTATATTTTTATATGTTATATAAGTTATATACATTAATGTTACTGTATTGTATGTACATGTTATTTTTGTAATTGTTAAAAATAAAATCTTATTTATTATTGACATAATTAATTTTTCATAGTAAAATAAATAGGTAATTTTAGGTAATTAATAATGCTTTTTTATCTGGATACATAAACGAGTATTTTAATTATTAGTAACAGGAAAAGTAGCGATATCATCGGCAACTTCGACCTGTCCCGTGATCGGTAGTTCCCGACTAATCCAAAATGGCTTTAAACCTATTCCAACAAGTTTTTCACGTCACCACGAATCCAAAAATGCCCATATACGCTATGTTTGCTCTACCTATTGGTCAGATCCTTCCTCCTCCTGGCCAAGTAAATCGGGGTGCACCTGCAGCAGTACCTGCGCGACTCGGATCGAAATTGCTGACACTTGGTGGTGCTTAGGGCCACCCAGAGAGGCTGCATACCAAATTAGGTTAAAATCGGACCACGGAAAGTCTTCGGCCGGCCGGACAAACAAAATAACAAACCAGTGCACAGCATTGGCGGAACAAAGAAGGAGATTTTTTAGCTAGAACTCGGGTATTTTCCGAACGAAAAGCGGTGTTTATTTTTTTAGGCATTGGCAATAGACAGAAAGCTTACTACCTTTTCGAGGCAAACACGTTTTATATTTGATTATCTTGGGTATATGTTTGTTTGTTTGTTTGTTTCTACTCTTTATTGTGAAATTTCACAATGGGCGGGTTTATTATCATACGACAATCTCTTACAACCAACCCTAATATCCAGTATTTGAATTGATTATCTCTTCGATTTCATTAATTCTCATGTTTATTTATAATTTCCCTTGCCAAACATAGTTTCTTCCCTTCTAACTATAGTTATTATTTCGAAAAATAATTTACAAGGGTGGCGGTGGCAGTTATTTTATTAAAAGTGATCAAATGTTCTATAACTTTAAACTTGATTCAATTATGTTGAAGCTTCTCGCTATAAAACCGCCTAAAAACAACAGGGGTCCCAAAATAAAAAAAATAATCGAATAAAATTAACGCAGTCGCCCTCGCAAAGCGTAGATAGAAGCCCTTTCTCAACGGCTACAACCATATGGTCGTGACGTATAATTTATATGCGTCTATATGGCGTTTACTAACACACCCCGCCAACGCGATTAAACTATTCGCGGCGTTGCCATATACCATCTCTTTTCCCTTCCATTTCTATGCATAATTTGGCTATAGAGGTGGATTTTTATAACAGCTAATGAGACTTGAGCTGATGAGCATTTTTTCAATGTCCAAGTAAAATTTGAGGACGATGATAACGGAAAACAACAAATACTCCATTAATATTGGGACTTCTCTTACGTGAAAGCTCTACACTCTTTGTGGAAAAAATCGTAATAACACAGTAATTTTTTTTTTAGAATTTATACAAGCTTCCAGAATGGTTTTTCCGTAGAAAGGTTTATAATGCAATGGTAAAAAAATACAAATACATTAAAAAAAATACAAAATACATAGAAATTTTATAATTTATTGGTTTCTCAAACAATAACTTAATTATGTACATTAATGTAAAAATAGTAGGTAAATCATAGCCACAGAGCATGAAAAACACATCGTAGGTACATCTAAAATCTAATTAGGCATAATATGGCGAATATTTATGTCTGACAAATTGGAAATTAGATATCACATATGGACAATTCAATTACCACTAATTAACGAAGGACTATTCAATGTTTTTACTTGAGTTTTTTGGTTTTTAGTAACATTTTGGGTAGAAACCCGAGTTTATTATTTTGTATTAACGTATGCATAATAGTAGTGACAACATCGAATGTAAACGATCCCTCTGAAACTATTTCTCGAAAAAAAAATATTCCAAATATCACTGCGTTACCGCAAAACCGCACTCAAAATAAAATCGCAAATAAATAATCTTATCAAAATATCTAATAAAATCAATATACAATAACAATCAAAAAGAAATAATAACAATCTGTTTATACAATATATAAACATTCCAGATATCAATTTAAAACATCGAATAATAAACACTATGTATCACATAAACTGTTTTACTATTTGATAATATCGCAAGTGGTATATTTTATGAACTCTTCAAATGTATTTTCCACAATAAAACTTTTAAAGATTTTTTAAAAATAGATTTTTTTGCAGAATATGAACCAAAATATTCCGTATCTTCTATCGCTGCTTTTAATTTGGCACTAGGTAATACATAAGTAATTTGATTTATTTCTTGTATTTTGCTCATGAATATCCGAAAATTAATCTTGTCGGTCCTTTTGCTCGTAGAAATCATTTAGTATATTGAAAAGATGTGAGTGAATGTGCATCGAAAAAGAGATATTAATATTATTCAACGGTAAAGAATATAAGAATGAGTTTAAGTTATTCCAATTCATGGCACCAACTCAGCTAGGCTTTTTCTAGAGGGACCACTTTATTTTGAATGATTATTTTCAAGCTTGTTTATTAGTATTGTCGTAAAGCTTAATGAAATGGTATCGTCATTAAAGGAATTTCAAAAATATGCATAGCTATTTAAAAGACTTATTATTCTCACCCATATATATGCGAAAATCACAGCGTAGCTATTTTTAATGTAGTGAACACTATTTTTGAATAGCCCTCTATTATAAAAGCATCACATGCTACAGTTACCTGCCAGTTACCTGCTACACATTATATATGCAGATACATATGTGAGTGAGACCCCTTTGGGGGCTTCACTAGGGGGGTAAGAGGCCCCTTAAGGAGCCTTATGAGGCCGTGCAACTCGGGACCTAATGGCCAACTCTGTGTTATTATGATCGATCCGACTCACAACTTAACTCACACCGGCAGCCTCCCCAAAGAGGGACTATACCGAAGAATCACTGTGCGTCGAATCTGGGGAAACACCTCAGGCGGCCATGGACGGTTGATATGTTGGTTGGTTTATTAGCCACGCTAATCTGACGAATAGCCGAATAGAGAACGGGGAGCAAGGGAAGCGTAATGCGATCTATGTAAGAGGAGGTAGATGTTGACCTAATGAATCTATCCTTAAAAATGATCCGTTGGCCATCCAATCTCAGGTGAGAGCCGAGTAAAGGACGCCTCGGATCCGTGATAATTCGAGTTACGAATTGTCGCTCACATTAGGTAGAAGCCGCGCAAGTGACTTTGAACCTGCTACCAGACAGGAGGTGGGAAAAATCTAACCACATCTGGGAGTGAGGGCGCGAGGTTCCCCACTGGGCTTGCGAATTCCCAGTGCCTCGCGGTGAGGAGTATAGGACTCTCACGGGCAGTGGCGCAGCTTGATACATGGATTGTGCATGTCCATAAATGCTGCGCGCTGCGGGGTGATATAACGATAAAGGTAGTTGAAACGCCTTGGGGTGGCGGATTCGCCCGTAGCATGAATCTTACAAACTAACCCAGCCCCCTCTTTGGGGGGCCTAACGGTTACGTGCAGCTTAGGCCAGATAGCGGTATTATATATGTCATCTTTGGTCGACCCAACTCACGGTTCAACGGGAGCCCCAAAAGAGGAACTTAACCTGGAGAAGCCGAAGTGCGGATCTTGGGGTAAACCTCGACGGCCCTGGGGGTTGACACACTGGTTGGCTCACCGGCGTTGATGCTCAATCGGCTAATACCCGAAGGATCTGGAAGCGTAGGGAAAGGGTAAACGTTGAGATAATGTAGTATATCCCTAGAAACGATCAGTTGGCCACCTGAGTTTGCCATGTAAAGGGCCCCTCGGATTCTCTATAAATGTGTTACGAATTACCGCTAACATCAGGTAGAAGCCGCGCAAGGAACTTCGAATCCGTGACCAGACGGGAGGATGGAGAAATCCATCCAAAATCTGGTAGTTAGGGAGCTTCCCTCAGTGGAGCTAGGTTCGTGGAATCGAAATTTCCACAAGTCCTTGCATTCGTCTCGCCCTGACAAGATAAATTTCGTTATAACAACCCGGGCGGCGGATTCGCCCATAGCATTGCATTTCGAAACTGCCCTCCCTTTGGTTTCTAATGGTTCCGTACAACGTGGACCTGGTGGCCTCTTTATCTTTACTTTACTTTACTTTATTTATTTAAGAAATCACACAGTATTCTAGTATAAAAAAAATACAATAATAATACAGTT
>JAOPUG010158808.1:0-18202 GCA_027564375.1 Micropterix facetella | reverse complement strand
ATATTCATAAATAGAAGGCAAAACTTAATAGAGGTATTTTCTTACATGACTTAAAAACGGTACTTTCTATTTAGCCCACAACAATTCTATCATTAGTATAAAACTGTATTAGTTACTTAGTAACTTACTTACTTTTGGTAATTAATTAATTTTGACAGATTAAAAATAAATAAATTTAAATTGGGTACTGTCACTGAAATATTTAAAAATATGTTATGGTTAGTTATTGAAGGGGGCAATAGAGGTCGATTTTTCTTGTTGTACACATTGTAGTCAGGTAACTTAACAAACCTCATTCGCTGATTTCAAGAATGAATGTTGATGCAAATAGTATCGAATCATATAATGTAGTGACTAAGTATTATTACGTACGTAATATTCTTTCTCAATTAAAAGTAAAAAAGTCTATTACCCTTTATACAATGTTTAAATTTATATGCAATTTGCTCATTAAAAAATATAAATATCAATCAAATACTACAGCTACTTTGCAAGTCAATGCGTTTGAAAATATTTCATAATATGAATCTATTTTTTAAAAAGGTACGGAACCCTCGGCATGCCAGTGAAAATTCATCAGTCGCGTCCGGAGACTTGATATTTCAGCAAGTATATTATCCTGAAAATCGAACGGAAATCTATTCGAGTCGACTTTCAACCTTGACTTTCAGCCTTCAACAATTCTGCCATCGCTACTCCCTGGTGAGAGATCTGATGGTGTACACTAATGTATTCAAGGGGTTTTTACATGTAATAAACCAGCTGTAGTTGTCTGTATCGAAGCGTGATATGTTTGATACTCAATAAAGATTTAAGGCGATTGCACAGTGTGCTTCACAAAATGTAGGTATAAGCTTGATACGGCCACAAGAGAAACACGCCACAGGAAGTATTTAAACATATCACAAGAGGATTATAATCAATGAAATATTTTTTTTAACGAATATAATTCCGAAAATACTTAGCAATCTATGGTCAATTGACAGTAAACTGTTTAATAAAAGTAAAATAGTAAATAAAATTAAACATTGTAAACAATATTCAGAAAATTAAATAAAATCTTGAAAAATAAGACAATTTGACAAAGAAATAAAATAAATGAAAATATTAACTTAGAAATAATAATTTAAAAATAATATTAATGTGACCTTTAATTGTTTTCTCGAAGTTGTCGATATCTATGGCACTTTAGTTACCTTCTTTTTGGGGTGCTTTAGAAACATTATTTTCTAGGCTCCTGATTGAAGATAGTAGCATTCGCAAAAGTTTGAATTCAAAGCTTAAGTATAAAAAAATATCAATATCAATAAAAATATCAATATCGCTATCAATAAAAATATGAATAGACGGTGCTCCGGAACGGCAGGAGCTTCTCCAGGCAAGAAGACCTTCATCCCTGACGGAGTTGAAGACTCCGAGCACTCCAGGACTGTCCGCTACCACCTCGCGAAGGAGGAGAAAACCCCATCTGAGGAAGCAGTAACTACGTGTCAGCTCCATCGCCTCGGGCTGAAGAAGACACCCGGCCCGGACAACATCGGTGGCGGCGCTCTAAAGTAACTACCGCGTTACCAACTCCCGGTCCTCGCAAGATTGATAAACACTTGCATCCGATTCGGTCACTTACCAGAGAAGTAGGAGACGCATCTGGGGCTACCGGGTAACTATCCCCCGATTTCGATGTTGCCCAATCTTGTGGAGGATTTTGAGCGATACGTGCTCGCGTGACTGTCGCCGCACCACTCCCCGCACGCTGAGCAATACGGATTCCGTTCGGGCCACTCGAATACCCTGCAATCCACGCGGTTACTCTACCACCTGGAAGTATCCACAACAAACATCTGTATACAGCAGCCGTCTTCCTGGACATCAAAAAGACGTTCGACCGAGTCCGCTTCAAGCTGGCGACCCAGACCACGACACCGCGTCTACTCCGAAACATGGTGGCTTATTTCCTCTCGCATTTCTATTCGCAAGAGGGGTTTTCGTCAGGGTAGAGTGCGAGCAGTCCATATCGCAACCCATCGCGGCAGGAGTCACACAAGGAAGCTGCCTATCGCAGGCGCTCTACGGTATCTACACCTGCGACATATCAGTTAGCACCAGCGCGAAGCTCGCGTTATACGTAGATGACTCAAATTAATATATATTTTTATTTATTATCGTAATTACGGAAAAAATATATATCAAAACACTGATTCGTTATGTAATCACATGGCGAGTGGCAAAGATTTGGAAATTCAAAATCAGATTTTTAATTATCGCAATATCGAGCCGACACTAAATGGGGATGACTCTAAAAACTATAAAAACGGTCTCGGTAGTCGCCTTAAATCGATTTCAAACAAACTAGTCTACTGACATCATGGTGACGAAACGTGTTAGTTTTATTTTTAGTGCAAACGCCATCGCACCGCTCTATTGGCCAGTGGCGGCCATCTAACAATGACGCACTTGCGCGCTTCTGCTTCTGCGTATTTCGCTAGCGGCATGAATGACGCCTATCGGTCTTATTCAGAATTGCTTACTAAAGTTAGTCAGCTGATATTTGCAAACACTCTATTTAGAGACGTCTATCAAGCAGTTACTAAGCTATTCACGGGTTAGCAAAGTGTTAGAGCCCTATACATCCTTTGATCGCATATCGAGGCGCTGTTAAGTCGTCGATAAGACGATCACAGCGCCTGCACGGTGCCTGTCGGCGAACCGAGGGAACAAAATACTAGCCAAAATCACCATTCTCGAAGACTGTAACGACCAAAAAAGAAGAAGAACGCTCGGTCCCTTTGACATTTCACGCCGGCTGTTGGGTTCGCCGGCTGATCAGCCGTTGTTGGGTTTTGTGTTTCGAGATTTCATTTTTCGCGTCGTACGTATGTTTGAAAATGGAAGAACTTCGTGAATTGGATGAAATTTTCGAGTTTAATGACATCTACGTTCGCGCTCCGAGAACTTATAAAGAACGACGTACCGGAATTCCGTCATTATTGCTTTGCTAAGGAGGAAATCAGATAAATAATAGACACGGTGCGCGAAAGTCTCCATTGAAACTACAAAAACGATCAGGTAACTAATTATACATAAATATTAACTTCTGGAATTATCCACTTGTGAAAGAGTGCGAAAGTGGAAAAGTTAGGCTAACTTTCATTTTCAGGTTATGCGTGATGTAAAACGCCGTGTTAGTAATATTGTATGTGGCTGGATGGCGTGGAAGCGCTCATGATTCGGGAATTCCAAGGACGGCTGATAGGAGACAGCGAATATACCAGTGCGGCTTAAATGTTGATGCCAGTCCTTAATCCAAGCACAGGAAATATACAATGAGGCCCATTGCAACAATAGAAATGTCATTTCAAACTGCCAAAACGATCAGGTATCTAATGATACATTAATATTAACTTCTGAAATTATCCATTAACTTCTGGAATTATCCGTTTTTGAAAGAGTGTGAAAGTGGGAAAGTGAGCATAACCGGCTTGTATTACCGGCACCAATATTAATCGGCTTGATCGTCTTACTTGAAACCGCCATAACTATGATCGTCGCTATATCAGTGTTGCATAATTTAATTAGAAATGAGAAAAATCGCTCACTTCACACATTGGGCTGGTCACCGCAGTGATCGCCCTTAGTACCACCTACAAATGCTTTTGCGCACACATCCCCATTGTGATACATAGTTTGAATTACCTATGTAGCATATAGCTATCTGTGGTATATACGTTTTATAAATGTATCTGAATCCAATTTAGATTTAATTTTATTAAAATGGGCGATTAAGGTTAAAAGTTATTTCTTTTATTTTGTAATACTTATGCAGAAATTTCTCAAAAAGAAAAATCATGAAGGGGAGTATCTTAGCCGAACGTTCTGAATCCCGTGGCTCCTTTCTCAGCAGCTAGAAGAATACTGGCTGTTCTTTTGTGGTACTACGAGAAGAGTGATTTGGCGGGGTAATTTTAATTTAATTTAAAAATTTACAAAACAAAAAGCAATAGAACTGGAAAAAAGAAGCACAGTAGCTGGTGACGTGCGTGTGTATCGAATTTATGTCTTGATAATATGCTGGTAAATGTGTTAATATTATTGAAATAAATTACATATTTGTCTGAGCCCAACGCTTATTTTAGCAATTGACTTCATCGGTACCAGGACTTATTATTAAAATCGCCAGGCAGATGCGTCTACCGTGTTACTTAAATTATGTAGGTGTAAAATAAAGGCAAGTATCTCATTTCGTACAATTTTATAACCAAAAATTAGTAACAGTCAAAACAATACTCATTGATTAGAAACATTTCAACTACGTCAATAAAACCAGCAAGTATTTCTAATTATCTCTGATGGATTTTTGTCACCACTAGTGTCTCGGTGTTAGAATCTTTTGTTCGAACGCTACATACTCGGCGAGTCTGTCGGTCACTGAAGTATATCATCATCACTCTTGTTGAATATAAATTCACCACATAGTTGAATATAAAATGTATTTTGTAGTTTGCGCACTGCGACACTGTGGTAATATTTTTAGTGCGGACGGCTAGACTGCGTTGCGGACTCCGTGGAAAGGTTACTAGGACTCCGTACTCCAATTGATTCAGAAAATTTTAAATTCATTTTTCTAAAAGAAAATGAAACCATATTAGCCGACATGGCGAATGTAACGTGTTAGGATCTATGTTCAAAAAATCTTGCTTACAATGGCAAATCACAAATTGCCATACATTTAATAGATCCACCGTTTCAGCTTAATTCCCGCACCGTAACTGAAAATATACATTAAAAAGTAGCCAGTATGGATTCGTTGATTATTAAAAACAATAATAGTACGAGTCAATTTGAAAACTAAACGTCACCATTGCTCACTTTTCCCTCCAAATACCACATTTTTGCACACTGCATGAGTTATCTATATTTTCCTTTCCACATTTTGCATTTTCATGAGACATGAAATCAAGATAAATCACGCTGTACTTGCTTACAACCAACAATCGAAAACTGCGACGTTCACGTTTTGAGGTTATTCATATATTACCATAGACAAAATCCCGCGAAAAATTCTGAAATTATGCCAAAACGAATAAAAAATGAATTATATTAACAGTTGTCATTAGGTCTATTCAGTTGTCAGCCTTAACGAGTTGATTTACAAATGACATTAAAAAGCACGACTCTGAATAGCATAAGAAGAATTGGGATAATCACGGCTTATTCCGTGGCTAGTAAATCTAGATTTATCGACTACTTTAGTAAGCCACTCTGAATAAGACCGTTAGTTGGTATGAGGTATGACTGTGGGGTCGTGCCCTGATTTCTTTTTCATTGCTTCATCGCATCCGGTGTGTTGCTGATTTCTCAATACTGTCGCATTGTTCTCTGCTCCACTACCGATGACTTATTACCAGGTTGTGCAATTTCCATCTTATTTCTTTTAGGCACGTGCCTGAACTCACTTGCCACGTCTGAGTCATGATTTGTATTCCGGTTATTTCCAAATTGTGTTTTATATAGGATTGCTCCAGAATCGTGCTTATATCCTCTATTGATGTGGTAAAGACAACCTCACAAATCATAAATTCAATTTCCCCGCTGTAAAGCAGGTTAAAATTTGCTGCCATTGGTATTTCCAAATATTATATAGTCAGATAATATTACATAGTCACATAACAGATAAGTCACATCACTTTTTACGAACGGACATCATTGTCATTCGTAGCGAACATGAACAGGCTCATAAACTCCCCCAGTCGTAATTAAATTATTGATCATTTTCTCTATTAAATTATTGAACGTAATCTCTGCATTTTCTCCTGCCGCGATAGCCTTCGCGTGCCTCCGGTGAATTCGCCACTATCTTAGGTACAAACACCAAATGGTAGCCGCGAACATGGTCTACTCTGACCACCACACGACATTCGGTAAAATAGCATGTAGGACAATTAGTTTCAAAAGTCGAAGCTGCAGCCTTAAAATTTTCAGCCCGTACCCGATCATTGATTCTATCAGAGCTTAGTATACCATCACTACCAACATAATATACATACATGATTTTAGTATAATAAAAATAAATACTCAACATTATTATTAATGATTTTATTTCCTTCATCGTTATCAACAAATTGTAATTATATAAGCGAATGAAAACTTATATTTTATGATGCATCATGAGGCACCACATGGTAATGCGGGCTCAGCTCCGGGACCAGTGAATGGATAGGGCAGGAGCGGGTACCCGGGGGGGAGCGGCTTGCTAGGTGGGGGGAGGAGTACTTGCGGTGGCGGTAAAATAATTTTATTGGGTGTAGTCAGTAGATGGTACCCTCTAATCAAGTATTTCAACAGAAGAGCGGTGCCTGCAAATTTAATCAATGTTAATACATTTCCTTCTATATGTCGACCGAGCCGTCTAGGGGCCGATTTCTCCAGCCTCGGTTAAAGTTAAATAACCGTCCAAAGTAAAAATAAACACTAAATCAACAAATAATTGTTTCTCTCCGTGATTCTAACGGTTACTTTACAGGCAAGTGTTAATGCTGCGAGATGTTTTGAATTGCGGTAACTGTTAAGGTAGCTACGAAGAATAATATTCGGGAACAAATATAGCGCAGTTCTTAATTTTGATATTTATTTGTCAATATCAATCAATCAGCGATGACGATTAATTTCATTCGATTAGTTTGACAGCTCTCGTAGGTTCGCCAACTTAACAAAAATAATAATGAAATAAATCTACCACCAATAAAAGGCATAGATCACATTGGATTTAGTCATTGAATTATATATAATAATGATGATTAAAGCAAGCGAATTATATAAGTACCTGAAGTTTTAAAAAGAACTGATAAATAAATAACTTACTTGCACGGCCAACGAAATCTTCGCGATTCACGCGCAACTATTTTGTGCTCTTCATTATCAGATATAAATTATATTAAAGCATATAAAATCAAAGAATATTGTTATGAGCTATAAGAATAAAAAAGCAGTAACATATACATTTTTTTTTATTTTGAAGTAATAATGTAGGGGTTAGTTTTTTAACAATTGACAATCAGTGATTTTGAATTATAACATGTTTCAGAGATCAGTTTCGCAGATTTTGAATATAGAAGAAAATGTTATGAAACGACAACTTGTCCATCTTTATAGGGCTGCCATTTCTATATTCATAAATACAAATTTAGGTAAAAGCGACGAAAATTTACTGTAGTCAACACGACAGAACACCGAAGAAATATAACCTCCAATAATACACAACGCAATGCTTTAACCACAGCACTCTTAGTAACAGTCGTTGCGGTGAAGTGGCGGCGGACTTGGCACGCTCTGTAGTCGATGGGTACACAGGCAGGTATGAAACGTCGGTATATTTGGAAAAAACCGGATCTCTTTGGTACTAATTTTCAGACCAAAAAAGACTTTTGTACCTGAAGAAATAAAAATCTAAGGAAATATCGTATCCGTAGCTTTAACTTTTGCCAAAAATAATAGGGCCAAATCCAGCTCGACAGTAAATCGTAAGTTAGAGGTAACTTGAAAGTAAAGGGAACGCTTTTTACCTTTACTTTGTTGGAGTAATCGGCCCTCCTAGACCACGATGGAGAAAGATCATATATCGCTTCGCTTCTCGCACCCGGCGCCGGATCGCGTACAAGTACAAGTTGAGCGTGACTGAGGAATATTGGTATACATTGTAAAATATGATGATGTACGTACGTGCATATGTAGGTGCGAATAGCTAACACCCATAATATTGTTTGTTTTGATGACAGCGATTCGAATATATTATTCATGATAGGTAAATATTATAAAATATAAACATTTTTATTGAATTGCTGATGATTCCGAACTTATTAATATAAGCGATCATGTTATGCAACATTTTCACACACATTGACTAGAAAACAAAAGTCAGAACGACAGCCAGAAAAAGAAGTCTCAATAATAGTATTCCTTAAATCGTTTTCGTACACAATCCCATAAAAAAGCTGTATGGGTTGTTTGGTACCTAAATTTTAAAGAAAAAATGTTTTATAAATTAGTACTTTCTATTTTACATGTATTTTTTTCAATATGAAAACGTGATATTGATTTAGGCGTTGGTTGCAGAGGAAAAGGCTTTTTTTATTGCAACGTAAGGTTACAAAATATTCTTTCTCCGTGAAAGCCTAAATAAAAAAAATGTGGAGAATTTTCAACTCAGGTTTTCGTTTAAAATAATATAATTGAAAAGAAAAATTTCTAACAACAACAACAACTACAAATTGGAACAACATAATCAAAATATTTTTTTTCCAAAAAACATCTATTTGCGAGTTGTTTTTTGTTTCGTTTGATGCACAGAAACACCCATTGAAAAACGGATTTTATGTCTCGAACAGAGTTGTATAAAATTACTAATATAATAAATGATTTAACGAAAGAAACCATATAAACATCCTATGTAAATCTTCTCTAAATTACGCGTTTCACGATCTGATACATTTTTTTAACTACAAAACCTTTTTGAATAATATAGAAGGCTTCAGATTGAATTATGGAGGTTGATTCGGTCTCCAAACAGTATACTTTCCCGGAAAGTCTCGGATACACAATGCACAGCCCTCTGTCCAGATATAACTCTTTACTTCCTATCTCGGAAGATGGCCCTTATCGTAGAATTAACTATTCTATGGGAATCAAATATCCCAAAAGATCACAAATTCAAATTAAATTAATATCATGATCTCGCAAATGCCGTCACTCTGAATAGCTTCACTGTTCACCTTTACGTTGTGGAAGTAGGCGCTCATGGCCTCCCAGCCAAATCTCTATTTCACCTATTAAAGAATCTTGGTCTCTCCAGGAAAATAATTAACTCATTCCTAGAATAAATATCAAAAACCGCGATTTCCTCATCTCAAATACTATGGCTTCGAAGGAGGAGTGAATGGATGGTAAGGTGTACGCTCATATGTGGCAAGACAGCTGTCCAAAACTTACCACAGCCACTCACCCCCCGAAAGTGTAGCAATAATATTATGATGGGCCCGACTCTTGTCGATGAATTCCATGGCAGCTCTGTTTGTACTCACTAGCCAAAGTTACCTAAAACTTAAGAAACTGATAATAAGTTTAAAATTTTTCAAACCGCGTTTCATGTTTTTGTGCCACCGTATGCAAAATCACTATAAATGCTTCAAATTCTCCAATGTCTCGGCGGTAAGTACGACATGTAACGAGCGAAGCGATAAATATTCGTTCTTTATCATAATCTAATGGACTCGGTTGACCGTTTGGTACTGAAACAAGGTTGATTCATTGATAATTATTATTACCAAGTACAATGGTGTCGGACGGTTCCATAATTTCCATAGCATCTGAAAATACGTCCCGTTTTTAATATTACCTTTTCGAAAAAAAATATTTATAAAAAAATATTTACCGTCGTTAGTTTTACGTTCTGCTGCTTCTACGATTGTCAGGGCCGTGGCCATGGTTAACAATACCAAGCAAGTGAGCACGAGACCCTGTTTTATAAAAAAATAATATTACAAGAATAAAAATCAAATTATACACTAATCTCTGTCTGTTCTTCCCCAACATGATCAAACTCTGTGAGCAAACCATCGCCAAAATCCTAACAGCGGTTCGATTTTCTTCCGTTTTTAATTTATAAGGTTTTGAAACGTATTTTGTAAAAAATACTTTTGCTGCCACGTTATTTTTCTTTGAATATTTACCAAATTACTATGAATATAAAGACGAAAGTCTGCTCTACATTATATGTTAAAACATTTAATATATTGTTTGAATTGTGGCAATAAAAGTTAATAATTTTGGGAATAAAAAATAAAACATATTTTATTATTTTACTCAGACTTCTAAAGTACGGCAATAAAAGCACCGCAATAATATTTTTAAATACGTCATTACATTACATGACAATTTTTATAAAACTAAATAGGTCATGTTCAACCTGCACCTCTTTCAGATTGACTGTATTCGTTTACTCAACATAACCACTACACATTAGACAAAATGACGCGGAGCGCTGGGATAATCCCAGCAATTAAAAACCCGTTATTATCTAAAAGAGGTGTGGATTTGACAAGCTCTAATTAGTTATAAAGGAACTATCGTACAAAATAATAAAGTATTTAAATACACCGTTATTTAAAATATTTAAAAAAATAGGGTAACAAGAATGAGTTTTCTTAATCGAATTTACCGCGTGAAGTTTGTAGCACCCGACGTTTCGGCGATATTGCAACCGTCGCGCCGTTGTCCAGGGTAAGCAGATAGTTTACCATGGACAACTGCGGCTGCAACATCCCCGAAAAGTCGGGTGCTACTAACAAACATCACGCGGTAAATTCGTTTTTTTTTATTTTTTATTACCACATTTAAAGAATTCATTAAAGTGATTTTACACAGCAATATACAGTAAACCTTCATTTTTACATTCATAATAGTTTGGTAAATATTCACTAAAAATAACGTGGCCGTTTAAAAAATAACGGGACTTTTTTTCTCAAAATACATTTTAAAAATTTATAAACCTAAAACAGAAGTAATCGGCCCCAGTTAGTAGATTTGTGTTGATGGATTGCTGACAGAGTTTGATCGTATATGGAAAGAACGGGCAGTGGGAAGTGCTTCATAAATGGATCACTAAAAGATTTTTTCCAAAAAAAACTTCAAATTTTGCAGTATAATTATCCCTATTTATTTCAACCACGTCTATATCTATTTGCGTCTATATTTAGTCACGAATAATAAAATTCTCTTAACAATACATCTTAAGAACAATCAATTTGTCATTTTTATGAAAAATGTGATATGTAAACTAATATAGATAAATTTTAGATATAATATAAATTTTAGTTATATCAAATAATAAAAACAACTCAGTCTAAGACTAGTCGCTAATAAAACGTTCTGTCATTCTGAAAAGAAAGAAAAAAAAACAGAAAATTCCAAAAGTCTAAACAAATTTGGATAAAGACGAGGAAGAATGTCTCGCACTATGTATCGATTGACGTCGATAAACTACAGTGCGAGAATTAACAGTCTGTCACTATGCGGTAAAATATCACCCTACAGGTTCATGAACTCCATCGTTGATTATCACAAATCTCAGAAGGCGCTGCCAGATGAAATAAAATCTCAGTTAAAAAAAAAGCTAATAATATTATTACGGAAATAATAGCACAAGAAACGGTATTACAAAAAAATGCTGCTTTGAATCAATTTCTCTATAGAAATATTAAATATCCTAAATACCAACCTAATAATAATAATGCCGTCTTGAGGTAAAGGAGGATGCAGGCGAATATAGCTGTATTTTCACAGATAAATTCAAATTGAAGAAAAAATCGTCGATAAATAAGAACCTGTTAAATAAATAGGTAATTAAACGTCTCTATCGAGGGTTACGAGCATATTCATTCCTAGAAGATCTGTAACTACAATACTTAGTAATTGAAAATAATTGAAGAATCATCCATTCATATAAAATCAGTAATGAAAGTTGTCAGGGTTGAATATGGTCATGCATTTTTGTGGCCATGAAATTCAGAGGAACCTCAGTTTTCACACTTGTGGCATAGAGTGTAGAGATGGACATATTATTATCTACAGTGATAGTGGTACTACTATCGATAATACTATCAGAAATTTGATATTATTCTTATTTTAAATAGACATCTTTATGCCGCCGTGAAATTCATGCCGTCATCCGTCATTTGATTCGTCCTAACAGAGCCCAGACTTTCTTCCACATTTTGTACTTTTTTGTGAGCGAATGAGCTATTCATATTACTAGTCGCTAAGTTGCTATTCATATCATTATAGCATACTTTATTTACCGATCTCAGATAAACCCCGGGTACCTAGTTAATAACATTTACTACTTACTAGTCTAAAAGAAGTTACTAATAAAACAACACACCTTCATTTCCGTTTCCGGTGCTGAAATAACTCAACGGACTTTCTTACATTTCCGGTATTTATTTATTAAATAATTTAATCATTACAATGTTTAGTATAATTGATTATTCACATTCATTCACAATTAGGTACTCGATTTGAGCGCTACTAATGGTACCTAATTGCAATTAAGTACAAGTCCAACTGGTCGTAACAAGCTAACGAATGTGTATTACATAGGCTGATTTTTAAGTTACGCTAATAATACGTAATCAAGGAACATACTTAGCGTGTAAACTATTATTATTAAAATTGTATAATCGCAACTGATAAGTACACGTTATTATAATTTATGTCATCTTCAAACCAGGTACACCGCAACGTATGAGTAATTGCGTCTGCAGATTTGAATGTGTATAGGTGAATTGTCCTAATATTTTAACTGTTTCCTAACGCAGTCGATCGGCAGGGGCCCAGGCCATCTCTTACCAGTGGGAAGAGATTACGCCCTAGAAATTGCGTCATAAATCATATCGCGCATTGAGGCATGTTGCTGTCGAGTGGCCGCGCTGTTTCTTTACTTATTAACTTGGCATTGGGCGTTGACCTTTTTAAGTACTTGAAATATGAGAAACGACAATTAAACATGAAGTAAAGATATAGATGTATATAAGGTGTAATTATAAATAGGAGCCTATTGCAAGGGTGAACCTGTACATGATAGTAGAAAGAAAATATTATAATATATTTTGATCTATTTTTCCTGAAAAAATACGTCCTTGGAAATTAGGAGATGTTATATTACAAAATATTATTCTACATGAAAAACTGAGTGGATCTACAACTTTTTTGAGTTAGGCCTTCAATACCAGGGAAAAGCGTTTTTGGTCAACATTTTTATATTCATTTTGTTTTCTCAGTAAAGAAATGCTTAAATCATAACCATTATCATAATTTTAAACTCAAATTTACATTTTCTGTATTAAAAATCTCCTAATTCCCAAAAGGATGAAGTCAAAATAGTAAAAAAAAACAATTTTCTTGTTTATTAACACGTACATAATTATCCTTCGCAAGTATTTATAACTACATTCTGTATAAATAAAAGCATGCCTCATATGTGGAAAAAAAATAAAGATTACATTAATCGCAATCTTCGACAAGGTGGTTTCAAGATTATGTGTGAAAATAGTGTCCATTTTTAAAATGCTCTATAATCTGCCTGTTTCCTTGTGACACTATTTCGTTCGCATCAGCAGCCAGTTCTTTACCGGTAATATGTTTTCCGTTCTTCCACCTGCTGTACGACATAAAGAGCCAGCCCATTTTTGGGGTTTCCTCAATGATAGCTGTATCGTTCTTCAAGAGACTATATACCTACATTCATTAAATATTTCTTCCTTAGTTATTTCCATTTTATATTTATATACACTCTTCGATCCAACCTTAAGTTTACAATATCAATATTTTAAAATGTTAATCTTCTAAAGAACGAAAATTACATAACCCGTTGACATTTTATTTTATTTTATTTTATTCCATTATAAGGAGCAAACAGCGCCCTTACATTAAATTCCGAAAATATTTAATTAACACTATAACCAAAATGGTTCCATATTTTATTTAATATAGGTTCACATAGATTTTTGAAAATATAAGGTTGACATAAGACAAAGTTTATAATAGTAATTACAAGGTTTTAAAAAAAATAACATAACATCGTGTATATAACGTTTACATTACGACTTCTCAATAACGGTTCTCTTGAAAAACCCTATTTCCTTTCTCGGCACCAATGTAATCTCTTCTGGTATAATCAAGCTTATTAGTTTCTGAATATTTAAAACATGGAAATACGTCAATTTAATTACATGCATTTTTGCTAAATTATCTAAAGTATTTAATAATCAATTATTTTTAAAATAGGAGAAACATTGTCTACCAAATAGATTAAGTAGGTATTAAAATTATATATAGTCAAAACAATAACAATCATCGTAGTTTAATAATGATATTATATCTAGAAACCCCGCTAGCCTTAGAAACCCCGACTCGCCTCGACGGCGAAGATTGGCGCACAATGTGTTCCCTCCTTTAGATCATAAATAGTTCTCAGTGTCTGTTTTTGCCAAACAAATATACGATGGTACTCAGCACTATTTCCTCAAAATAGTATTCCATATGACATTTTTGAGCAATCAAGCACGGTTATCACTCGCGGCATCCTGCTCACCTTCCAAAAATCGAATATTTCGTATTTGAAATAATGACAGACGAGAGCTTGATACATAATGTACTAATAAACTAATAATTAACATACTAATCATTAATTATTTTGCGAACTCCTTCTCGCTGCTCGTATGAATTTGATTCTTTTTAACAGGAAAATATCTAAGACAATATTTAAGTGGTTATCGATGTCCATATATTATGTGGTTTTTGGCCTGGTCGGTTCTAACTTCCGGAAAACTGAATTGCAAGGGATTAGGATTTACTCACGCGGGAATATGAACTCGTATATCGTTCAACAAATACGGACTGGCGATCTTATTAGACACAATATCGCGCAATAGGGTTATGTTATGACACTACCCATCTAGCCTTCAGGCAGAGATGCATTATGAATATCTTCTGTTTACGTTCAATTCCTTCAGTCTACGAATATGTCATAATTCAGAGACAATATCTGCAAAGAAAACTCCAATATAGTCCGCATATATACGTTGTATATATTACATCAACATTACCGGAAGGCTTACACGTTCTCAGAACAATCCCAGTACCCCATGTGATTTATCCACATTGCAACTTTGCAACTAATGCAACTTTTGGAATTTAGCTGCGCTTAAAATAACTCTATTCGCTACGCAGTTTTGTGAGAGGCGATTCAGGTCCACTCGTAACAGTCTGCAATCTGATAAACGTTTGACTACGGAGTAGACTTTGAGATCATCAGCATGAATTTACATTAGTTTGTGGGCGTAATTGGGACAATGATCCCTTCTTTACTGAACGACTTGTTCCCAGTGAGCATGTTTACCAAATCATACTAAACATATATATGTTTTTTTCTGTATCGTTTTACTAATTACAGAATGTCACGCATACACATCTATACTACTGGATAGCAATAAATTGAAATAGATACTATTGGATAGTAAAAAATTGAAAACTAGATATAGAAGGTAAATTTAGAATGTTGAAAATAACTTTTTAAAAAAATCAAAGGGTTGAATGATACCTTAAACTATAACACAGAAATTATTATTATTCCCCTGTAACCTGATTCGAAAAAATATTTTAATTGAGATATTATCTAAGATATAGTGACTACTAACTGATGTTGCAGAGAAGAGTTTTATGTATTTTTTTGTGAATCTTGCATCGGAAACAAACCGCACCTACAATCGTTAAAATGTCAAATATAAAAAATATACGTTGGTCAAAAGATAAAAATCATCATTAAGTTTGTACGAAATAGAGATGGCAAAATTTCTAAAGACATTATGATGCCTTAGCTGTCTAGATACGCAATCGCATAGAATGCTTTTGTTTAGGGTATAATATTATTATGCATCTTTTTACCTATAATTTATGTTATTTTTAGATAAAAAGAAAGATTTTTAGATTTAATATTTTACAAGTGTTAGTCAATTTTCTAAGTAGACCATATAGTGATTAACTAAATACAATTCTTTTTTGGTAGTTTTTAGCGTATTTATTTCTTTGCCTTGTTTCTTTTTCTCTTCAGTATTCGCGTAAACGTAATTTTTTCACAGTTTTTTTTTAAATTTACTTCTTGTTATTTTGTTTTCTTTATAAGTAGATAAAACCCCGTTTTTACTATATTTTAATTACATGTTATTCACGTTTTTTTAAATGATTTTACTTCTCTAGGGACATTTGATTCCCCAATGTAAAAGCTCCCATTCAGGGCATGATTTTTCCTCACCTTCGGTTTATTTATTAATATAGTTGTATATTCCAGTTATTAAATGTATTTGTTTAAAAAAGTCATGAATACATTTCAATAACTCGAATATACAATAAAAATCATTTTAGGATATGTATTTTGTCAGCGGTTTAAAAATTAATACATATTTCAAAATAATAATTACATAATGCATACGAGTTTGTAGGAATTGCAGACTCCTACCGTTTTAGGGAATATCTTTCAAGGAATAATCGCGCCGCGTTTACAAAGAAGCTCTATGATAAGCAGTCTTTTACACGAATCTTTCAATACATACCACTAGCGATACGCGATTCCGAAACTTTTTAATCGAAGATCTTCTTGAAAGGTCTCGCGAGAACTCAAGACTGACACCGAGACCAAGAACGAGATGTCGCACACCCACCGCAGCAGGCGGTGGAGTCCCGTCCGTCCGTCGCGATCGACGGTAGTAGTAGTAACGTAATCCTAGCGTGCGCATTTCGGCGAATACCCGGGGGGGGTCGGGTAGGGTAGCTTCTTATAACGCGGAGGTAGATGTTGACCTGTTGACGCATATCCTTAGAAACGTTCCGTTGTTCACGCGATACTAAGTGAGAATAACGGTCAAAGGAAGCCTCTGATACGCGATACATTGCCACGCCAGATAGCCCGCCGCGCAAGCGACCTCGAACCCGTGACCAGTCGGGAAAATGGAGAAATCCGTCCAAATCTGGTCATCAGGGGGTGAGGCTGAGCGCTGAGTGGCCAGTACCTCCCTGTAAGGCAATGGACTCTGACGGGCTGATGGCGTAGTTGGATACATCGATGGCCAATGTCCACAAAGCCTTTGCGTCTCATTCCACGGGGACAGAACGATAGAAGAATAGTTATCGTTAGAACTCCCTGGGTTGGCGGTTTCACCCGTTGCATTGGCACCTCATTTACATTGCAGTAGTAATCGAACGGACTGATCGCGCATCGTCGTATGCGCGATTCCGATAAACAGCGTTTTTTAACAAACAGTGGTTTTAAAAACGTTGTTTATGCCCCTTGTGTTGATTTCCTGGTCAGACTATACCTACGTTCCTAGTCACTTTATTTTATAAAAGCAAAAAAAAATTGGGGTAGGTTAGGATTGATTGTGGGCGACGTGACGTGCGAAAAGGTTAATTTAGACTACTACGGTTGGCAATATCGACGATTATCTTTCCCAGCAGATACCGCGGGCAATGCTGGCCTTTTGGCGTGCGCAGATGCATTATCTAGGTACCTCCGAAATACGACCCATGTCTCATTTTTTTTTAAATATTCGTCGATAAAGTGTTATTTTTTTAATAAACAGGATTATATCTAGTTCTGCGAATGAGATTTGCAATGTATTGAGGTTAAGACTAACTCGAATAAATACTGTATCGTTCCACATTTCAGTATTATTGATATCTCAACAAAAAAAACACTGAAAATAGTACTTTGATTTTGGGGCATATCTGTGTTGATTTGGGGCACACCTCGTATGATGACTTTTGTTATAATGTTATGATGTTATGACATTATTAAATGTTATTATGACCCATGAAAGGTTTAAATAAATAATAATATTTTATAGTGATAAATCCCACCTTCTCTCACCAAGGAACTCATCGCCTATCTCCCAATACTTCGTCTTCAGGTTTTCCCCTATTTTTCATGAATTGTAAGCTTTCATATATTATCTACATTATAATTTTCCTATCATGTTTCTAAAATTGAATTGTTATTAGCGTAGGATAATAAGGTTGTTAGAACTATGTAGTTACACACGCATATTTAATAAGAATAACTATATTAATATGAAGTTGTAGCTAATGAGCGTCGAAATCGAGTACCGAACCGTGAAATCAATTATGCTCAAACAAATGACGTCCAAATTTGTAACAATTAAAGTACTTCATATAAATAACGGATTTGTATCGTAAATCCGCTGAATTGTTTCCGTACCGTATAACAAAATGAAGGTAAAAGTATTATCAGTAATATAGTGAATAAAGAGGAATCGGGTGAATAAAGAGGAATCGGAAAGTTGACAGATCCAGAGAACGCTTAAAAATATGTTCATCTAATACTCGACTATTTTCAATGATTCCGTTTATTTATGTGTATGTTCCCCAGACCATTAGTATTATCGTTTGGTTATTATTATTTTTATTTTTATTGTCACAATACAAGTTGGATATTTTTTAATATTATTGACTATTGTGGTTAATAATTTATTTAATTGAAGTTTACTGATAATTAATTTAATATTTTTCTGTTATTTAGAAATGTTTTATGAATTAGCAAGTCCAGTTAGAATTTATTAGGTTTATCCATTGGCATATT
>JAOPUG010158719.1:0-11170 GCA_027564375.1 Micropterix facetella | reverse complement strand
AGTTTTTGAAAAGCTTTTTCTCTCAGAGCAATTAAATCGGAAGAATATTTGAGGCGTCATGAGATTTATCTCTAACGGAACATTTGAACCCCTTCTTCACAGTAATTTCTCTTCATTGAGGGACTCATTGCAGAAGTGGTACAATGGATCGCTCGTGGTTTGCGTGCTCAGTTGAGGTAGTTATTTTAAACTACCCCGAACACCTTAATATATTATACATACATACAAGAAAATAATCATATGGGCTGAAGTTTGACAAACCCGTGGGTTTTCCTCCTGCCCCAGTTTTTTCTCTTCAAAAGTATTAATATTTTTCAAAAAAGGATAGCTATTGAATTTCACCACCGTTAGGGAGCACATATTTTCTACCCAGAGGCCATTAAAGTCTTTACATCTCTCAGTTTCTCTAATTATTTTTTTAAAATAGGGGTTCAGTGATTTTATAATTATAATGGGGTTGTTAGCGTCTCGGTAATGAACAGAGAGCGAAAAGTGCCCTTTTTCGTGAAGAATAAACGCACCGGAAATATTCCGTAAACATTTAACATTTTTGAATACACTCAAATGTAATGAACGTTTACACAAGCACTCACCATCGATATACATATACTGATTTGTAGTGATATTAATGCTAAGTAAGGTTAATTTTAATTAAGTGTGATAAAATATGGTTAGCATGCTAACCGTTATTGCTAATACTATGAATTCCTCATATTAATATCGTGATGATTATTACCCCTCCCCTTCGCTATTTTTACTACCTTTCCCTATTCTCACAACTCCGACACGTACGCAATCAAAAGAAGAAGAAAAATACCCTCTCAAATACATCATGAAGGATACCCTCTTCTTCTCCACGGTCATTATTTGTATTAAAATAAAATAATTGTATATCCAAAATAAAATAATTGTTATCTCCGTTCTCCGCAAACTAACGCAATCAACATAAAAAGAAGAGGAAACGTGGCGATTATCCCAAATAAACCTGTTCCAATATACTGCACGTTGTTAATTCATGGCCGAAATTCATCAACAATAAATGTCATCAACGGTAGTTGATGTTTGAGGTGGTTCTACCGCGCAAGTACTCCATCCTCTGATCAAGCGCAGATACTGAAGGTCATCAACAGAAAATCTCCTAAATAAGCCTTATCAAAGCTTTATACAGGGTATGGAGTACTTGACGTGCGGCAACTATACATAAAGCAATTATTAATTCAGTTCCACAAAATCAGAGACCAACATGCAAGAAGTCAACGAAATAAAAACACAAGACAACTGGTTCAAATTACAATATTCCAATAAATATAAACAAATTTTTTGCCCAGAGGCATTTTTTACTTCCTTGCAGACGTATACCTATATCATAATTTAAATGGTAGTTACAAGAACGTAAGCAACTTAGATATATTCAAAATGCTTATAAAGATGCACCTGCTATAAAGGGGACCGTTGTATGCTGAATCTTAATTGCTCTCATTACTAAATTAATAATATATTTAGATAATAAATTATAAATATAGTGTTTGCATATGTATGTAGGTTAAATACAATCACATAAAAATAGCATTTTTTTTACTAACTACATTATAGATGCAATTAAAATGTTATTGTAATAAATGAATAAACAAATAACAAATAAAATAGTTGAAAATTCACTGATTTAAAATGTTTATTTTTTATTCCCGTGTATGTGTTAATTGGTTTTCGCAGCATACCTGAGACTAGTAAAATTCACGAGCTGCTAAAATCATGCATTAGCAGCCGACTCCGGACTCTGTATTAGCGTTCTTATTGCTCGTTTGGTGGTATTCTATAGCATGGCTAGGTTTAGGAATTAAAAATACTACAGGTTGTTTTGCAATCAAGTTTTACTTATTACTAATGGCCTTTTTAGATACTTCAGTGAAACCACAGTGCCGTTACCGTATTTTCATAGTTCCATATCAGTGCTATAGTGATACCACAGTGTCTTTAATTCACACATGTCAATGATTTCGCAGTACTTTTGGGGATGTCCAGGCAAGAACTTGTGTAACGTTTGGAGGCACAATAGTGCGTTTTTCGCGATCTTCGATTATTTTAAATTGTTGTTGCTATGTCTCTGTTCAATAATACGGAACTAGCATTGATAGAAATTGACTTAGACGAAGAAGAAGAGCAGCATCAAGAAAAAAAGGAAATGGGCGTATGAACAGAGAAACAAAAGGACAATTTGTACAAATACAAAGAAATAATTAACGACGAAAACATTTTTTTGAATATTTTAGAATATCATAAAGCTGTTCCAATATTCTTCTGCAGAAACTAGAAAATAGATTAGTAAAGAAAAATACTCATTATCGGAAGGATATATCGACAAGACAGAGGCTTGTAATTTATTTAAAGTAAGCCATATTGTATCAGCTATTATCTTGCTCTGTCCACTGTACCTATTTACATGAACTTGCTAAAACAATGTTTAGATTTCTGGGGAAAAAGTAATCACTTAAATAGTTTTCATTACTTTGTTTATTGTTTTTATACGATTGCTAGCGCTAGTAGGGCTCATGTGGCGCGTTAAATGAAATACAAATATGTAGCGTGCATGTTTATAATTAATATTTGTTTCAACGTGGAACAAATCATACAAAACAGTATTTTCACCAATTTAATCAATCAATCGCTCTTCATTATGCTTTCGATGCAGTGGCGTCCGTGATCTGACGAAAAATAACGTCGCCGTCGATTCACATCCGTGCTTGCCGATGCCGGCACTGCCACTGAGTGTATTTTGACGGGGTGTGACGGGACTGACACTGACAAGTGTGGACGCGCTTATAAAGAATGTATGAAACATTAATTATCATGGTGGTGGTACTGTGCCGAAACTGTGAATTCACTGAAATGTCTGAATAGGCCTTTAGGATCTAGTTTGAAAATACTAAAAATACTACAAAATACTACATATCATATAAATACAAAAAACAAAATACACATCAGAAGTACTCCAATAATGGTGAGCGGTAGCTGCCAGTAGATGTATATATTATGTAGATAGAATCGCCGCGATCAGGTAGGGGCGTGCAATATTTCACGGTGAACTGGTATTCGTTTCTTTCTCTATGACGTTAATCTACGTTTACACAGATTCTGAAGTAATTGCACGTTTCGCACAAATTCAGCTAGCTAAATTGCCAGGAAATTAGCCAACACTCAATTCTAATCTAAACAAAGAATAATAAAGACGCTATTTGACAGCTCAAGTGCAAGCACCGAAATATTGCGTTGAATAATACGGGAGCGTGGCGGAGTTGATTGACCACGAGCGCGTTCTCATCGGAAAGTGAGCTTACGTGCCAGTGTGATCAATATGAACATTTTATAAAAATTGTGACCTTCGTTAAGTTAGATATATATTTTACGACATTTTATACGTACCAAGCTCCATATTTTTTTAAAAGAAGCTATTATATTTCCAGTACATTGGTAAATCAATGTATTTATTGGAAGTAAAATAATTAATTGTGGACCTAGGCATGAGAGAGAGATGGGATACCAAATAAAATATCTCTGTCATATCACTATTAATAGTCCTCGTTTTCTCCTTAATTTAATAAAAAATAATTTAAAATAAAAAAATAAATAGTCGGCCCATTCTGGCCAGTTCGATCCGGCCGGCGGCCGCCTGCCGATTCGAACTGGCGATCCACAACGGCAACATCCCGCTCGTCCATCAATTCCGGGATCTAATGGGGTTGTGCAGCTCAGGTCACAATGGCCAGCTCTGTTTATGATGGTCGGCCCGACTCACGGCTCAGTTCCCATCCGGCAGCCTCCACGAAGGAGGACAAAACCTGTGAACCCGCTGTGCATGGCGGCTTATCTGGAGGAAGACCTCGGGCGACCCTGGATATCTGATCACTGGTCGGCTTGCCGGCCTTTGCTTAACAACCTTCCTGAAGAGAGATTCTCCGGTAGCCTGGTAATGCGGTGACATCAGTGTATCCCGGTAATGCGGCATATGCACTCGGTGAAATCTTCGGATGGTTGGTTATCTGATGCACTGGCCGGTCTGTCCACCCTTGCTAAACAACGAATAGCCGGGGGAGTTTAGAAGCGTAATGTAACCTAAGAAAGCGGGGGTAGTTCGATACCTTATACAATATATCCCTATATCCCTGGCTACCCGACCTCCGGTGGCTAGCCGAGTAAAGGGCGCCTCCTATCTCCGACATGTTCCGGTGAGCAGTTGCCGGTTATATAAGGTAGAAGACCGTGCAAGCGACTTCTGACCACATATAGAAGTAAGGGCGCGATGGATGCAACACTGGGCTTGAAAATTCCCAGTGCCCCGCGGTAAGGAGTAGGTCTCTTACGGGCTGTGGCGGAGCTTGGTATATATCTTAATCTTCGTCCTAATGTCTCTGTGTTTCAGCTCGGGGTGATATAACGACAATATATGTCCTTTATTTTGATAGTATTTTAATGCTTAATATTATTTTGTGTATCTCACTTAATTTCAATTTCAAACATGATTGTTATTTATTATTATTATTATTTTCATTCTTTATGGTGATAACATTTGTTTTATAGGTAAATTTTGACGTGTATAATTTCTAATCTGTATATATTATGATCGGTAGATCGATTCGATTTTCTCTTATTATCTTTTCTTTCTTTCTCTTCATTAATTATTTCTTTTTTTCTTGTTTTTATTTTAATACTTTATTTGATGATTATTTTTGTCTATTTATTATATTGTAGTTAAATATAGGTAGTTAATTAATTAGTTTTAAGCATTCTAGATCTGATTTATCGTCTTTTTACTGTTAGGTAGGCTACATTCATAATGTGTTTTTATTCTTTTCTGTTCATTTTTTTTATCGATTACATACACGAACCGTTTAATTTAATCACTTTAATGAGATTTAACTTGCAATTCAAATGGTTATTCAATGGTTTAATTTCTTGATCTGATTTTTTAAGTTTTTGTATATTCTACGCCCAGATGGGCATATGATAAAATAAATTGATTTGATTTGATTAGAATCAGAGAGCCTATCTTCCCCGTTTTTATAAGTACTTTCATGAATATTGCAATAAATTATTGTAAATTATCAGACACCGTTAATAAAGGGATGTAATCATCCTCTATCGTATTTCGTCTTTTAATTATTTTTTTTCAGCACCTTTAATGGACGGGGGTGTCGAAACGCAAGTTCCGGACTACCAGTTGGTGACCAGAAGATCATTAAAGCGTGATAACTCTTTCCCCGTGTATTCGTATCTAGTTGTGAGAAATAAGTGATTAAATGATCGAAGGTATTCTACTCTCCCGTGCAGGTATATTATTATAACTTGAGCCTCTTGAATATATTAGTGTACAAAAATATAATACATGAGGTATTAGTATACCAGTATTTGCTTTTGAGCTAGAAATGGTGTCAACTGAAACAAATGATAGGACGCTGTCGCGTTTTACCTAAACGCCTGGCGAACAACGCTTCATCCGTTTTTATATATTACACAAATATGGTCGCTGGGCAATCGGCTGGACGATTCTTGAAGTGTCGTCTCCTTTTCGAGAAATTTACAATTTCTATTTCGAATTTTGCAGCCCAGAATAGACAAAACATCATTTAAATCCTTCTTCTTCTACTCGCGTCATGTTCTCTTAGATGCAAATCCATAACGGCGTTAAAACATTGGTTCCCGTGAGATCGCCGAAGTTAAGCACTGCCGGGCGTGATTAGTACTGGGATGGGTGACTACCTGCGTATTGCCATGTGATTTTATAAAAAGCCGGCTGCCTGTAAGATAATTGTCGTTGGACAAAGTGGGTCGTTGCCGTAAAGTGTATATATAAAAAAATGGTTTAATCTGAAAATTGTTTTAGATTATATTCTGTACCTTTCCAAAAAAATACTTAAAATTTTAGAAATAGTTTGCTTCACCCAAATTACACTTTCCAGTGTACAATTTTACGCTTATGATATTAGCGATGATACATGCGACGTCATGTGAAAAATCGTCAAATTTATTTGACTTGGATCATGAACTTGCAACGATTAAAATAAGAGAACATTTTAACTGTCGACCTGATAGTATTCGTTGTGCTGTATGTTTGTTGTTTAAACGATTTTCCAATTCAGATTTACATTTTTCTGGATAGGTTTTTCGATGGATAGCCGAAGCAAAGGATTTGTGCCTAATGTTTGTAAGCGGGTACGTACTATCATAGATTTTATAATATAAAATCAACGGTACTATCAAAAGATAAAAAAAAACGTAATAATTATCGAAAAAAGCTTCTCTTGGTCCACCCTATACACTAATATTTTCAAGCGGCTCAAGATACTATAATTGACCTGTACGGATCACGGCAATATCTCTCAATATTTAGAAAGCTGCGCCATCGCGAAAATTACTAGCCTGTCCACCAAATTAGTTAGTGTATAACGAACGTTCCTGAAACTAATTATCGGTGTCGCATCGTTCCAATTTTAGGTATATGATATTTACATTTAAGGCGCCGCTGTTGGCTAAATCAAGCGGGAAGATTTACCTAGCGAAACACCAGCAGAGAACAATACACCGAAAGCCTATTATTGCTTGCGGAAATACCATTCTTCTGAAATCCCGCATGACAAATAATATTTTTTTTGGTTTGTTGAAAGGTTATAATGAAAAATAAAAAGAATGAAAATATAGGATATCAGGATGCATTTTAATCATTTAGTTGGTACGTATTAGCATTATATTTTCAAGTTGTTTGCCCCTATAGATTCCAAGAAAAATGAAAATTACAAAAAGGTGATGCTAATGGCTTTTATTTATTTTTATTTAGAAAAATTCAAAATATTGAAATTTCGCATCGTAGCATAAAGATTTAGAAATTTGCTACAAGATTCCTATTTTTACTTTTGTTTAAATACACGGGGGAGTTGTTCCCAACTCCCAAGTGTCCTGGAATATACCGTAGTCTTGAAAGGCAATTCAAGTCTTTTTATATCGTAGATGCTCATTTTTAGAACGTTCTCCCTTCGCGGAAACAAATATATTTCAAGAATCGTAAAACTGTCGCAGAAGAAAATGGAAATTTCCTCAATTCTAAAAATAAAGGAAGAAAATATTCATTCTCTAGTAACACTCAATATCGCCTACTCCGTAAGTTAAATCCGCCACATGAAAGATAATTTGGGCATCAAACTCAGCTGAAACGCTATAAGAATAAATTTCGTCTTATATAACATATGTTATATCCTGGAATCTCGAAGTGTGGTTGATTGTCAGCGTCATGCACAACTACGAGTAAGTCGCCTATATTCTCGAAATCTTATAGCGACTAATATAGACTAGCGGTTGGTCTAAAAATCCTTATCAAATTGAAGAAAAAAAAACTGTTTTATTTGTCTGGATTCTAAACAATTGTTTTTACACATTAAACATAGGAGTTTACAAGATGAAATAATATACAACTTTGTATGGCGATCGAAAATAGTATTAATATTTTTTCTCTCGTATATCGTACCGTATTTCTTCGAAAATACTGCAGTTGCAATCGGGTTAATGAAAATGGCTACCGAAAAACGCTTCAAGATTTGGTGTTTCCCGCTTACAAGAGTGGAAAGACGAAGTCTTGAACAACGCTTCAAGATTTCCTCTTTACACTCTTGAGAGAGGGAAAAAACAATGGCACATTGTTCCAGCAAGATGGCGCTATGGCCCACACTGCTCGTGATACAATGTACTTGTTGCGGGAACAATTTCCGAGCCGACAGACTAAATATTTTTTAAAATCAATACTCATTTCAGACATATTTATACATTTATTCAGACATATTAATTTCAGACATATTAATTCAGACATATTAATCTCAGGCATATTTATAACTTATATATTGTGATCTAAATTTTTTTTGAAAGACGGCTATAAATCATGCAAGCATCGCTTTATTTACACGCTGAATTTTTACGCCTTGGAAATGATGACTTCTCGAAGAAATTTCAACTACTCTGAATTCGCCCTTTTGCTATCAAATAGTCAAATAATCATTTGTTCATCGAAATTGTAGATGAACAAGGCATAATTTTATCTCTTTAATATTTTTCAATAAATGTGGCAAGCATTTTATCAAACTGGTACATTATGTAAATCATAGAGGAAAAAAAATACTAAGGGTATTCAATTTAAATAATTAATAAAATTGGAGTTACCAACAAATAGAACAATTTAAAACAATCAAGAAAAAGTAATTAAATTCAGCGACCTTAGTGTAAGTGCTAATTTATAATTAGTCAAACATGAAATTTATGTAAAATAATAACAGAAAAAGTCCAGTGATTGGTAATCTTTGACTTATCCAAAATGGCTTAAAGCAAGTAAACAAACAGGATTTATACTTGATTTGGCTATATTCTTTCAAAAAACAATTTGATTATCTGTTTATCTGTAAATAATCTTGTATATGTGAATGCCCGTGTGTGATGGGTCTACAAATTTGGCGCGGAGTGTACGTACCCGTCTGCTCACTTCCTTCGCACTCGATAGTCCGGCTACTGTTCTGTCTGTATACTATGTTATTAGACAGATATTGATCTATTTTCAAAACCATAAAAACTCAAAAACTCGCAGCCAGCAAGTCAGACATACTACAAATGCTCAGGACTATAATTACGAACTCCTAAAGGTTAGATACAATTTGCACAACGGCGCAATATTATAAGCCCCAGGTTTATTCAATAAATTAGAAAATATTTTAAAACGTCTCAAAAATAATAAATAAATATTTAAGAAAAAATTAAATATTTGGATTTTCAATCTTAGGCGATATAAAATAGAGAAAGAACTATTTTAATACATGGTACTAATTAGATCAATATTATTTATCTAATTATATGTATCTTGTTCCTTATTAATTTAGTTTTTTTAAATATTTATGTATGTATTCACTACTTATGCTATAATAAATATAACATATATGTACGTATTATTATATTATAACGATATGTTATTTGTGTTTGTTTTGTACATAAAATCTTCGAAACTGTGTGTATCGATTATCTAACTAATGTACGTAGGGTTGTGGATCATACGCAAATGCTTGTATTTTGTTTATATGCAGTTTATTTCAAAATATATTTTTTTGGCCCATCCGTAGTGTTACGTAAGACGAGCCATATAGTCTGACGCATGCTGCGAGTTTTTGCATGTGTGCGTTTGTTTGTTTGTCCGTAAGTCAAAAGACTTTCCGTGGACCGATCTTCATCAAATTTGGTATGCAGTCTCTCTGGGAGATCCAAACTTGTTGGAATAGGTTTTAAGCCATGTGGGTGCTGCTGCGGGTGTATCCTGCTTTACTTGGCCTGGAAGAGGATCTGACCAATAGGTATACAAGCGTAAGGTATATGGGTATATTTAAAATCGTGGTGACGAGAGAAAAAATGTTGGAATAAGCGTTAAATCATTTGGGTGCTGCTGCAGTTGAATCCTGGTTTACTTGGCCTGGAGGAGGATATGACCAATAGGTAGAGCAAGCATAGCGTATATGGATATTTTTGAAATGGTGGTGATGAGAGGAATTTATGGAATAGGTTTTAAGCCATATTCGATAAGTCAGTGGTCACCAATCACGGGACGGGATAAATTAACCGAGGTAGATCGCTACTTTTCCTGTTATTTTTTTATTGTCATTCGTTTTTTAATAAAAATAAAACTATATTGTGCGTCGTAGTTGACATCTAGATTTGCATCGTGGTGTCGACAATATATTGTAAATAAAAGGGTTCCTTCCTGAAACTCTGAGTTAGTCGGTCACAAATGCTAGGATGTGATCACACCTCTCTTATTGCATATGCAAATGGCATAAATGTTCATTACAATTGTATATATGTAATAGGAGGTTTAACTGAATAGATAAATAATATACAAATTTAATCGTAAGCACTTTTGTATCTCTTCTAGCAACAGTTATCATCCGCATCGCCTGATTTTGGAGGATTAATGCTCGGTTGCTTTCCGTGGCATTTCTCCAAACCAGGATAGCATATGACAGCCTCGAGTGGAAGCATGCATGGTAGAGGCTTAACGCTGCACTCTCCCTGATAGCAAATACTGCATGATTGATTTTTCCATAAATTGTCAATATGGGAAGTGGATGTGAGAAATGTAGTGCTCTAAACCAGTGATTCCCAAAGTGATCTATATATACCCTTAGGGGTCGATTTCGACTTGCAGGGGGTTCGTTTCAGCAGGAAAAAATGGTTATGTTCAATATATACATTGTGCGGACCATGTGAGCGGATCACATTTCGGAAATTCATCATCAACATGTAATAGCATAGTATTTAAAACTAATGTAAATAGCAATAAAATAAACGCGCACGTCACAAGTGTAGTAGAACGAAATCTATAATCAACTCAAATTGCATTACTAGTTGATTACGAAGTCCAACGCGCGTGACTAACAAGGGAAGGTGTAAGCGAGATATGCGAATACGCAGCACCCCTTTAACGGGTGTCTGTGCAAGCGAGTAGGATAGATGGATCGCACGAATGGGCAAGCGAGATGGTGCTACTTGTGCAATTATATTTGGCCTCCTCAAATGCTCCGTAGTTCAAGGTCGCGGTCGCTTCGAAATGGACATAAGTCGTGCCAAATTTAAGTACATCTCAATAAAGATATGAATCAAATTGTACATAATAAATTGTACACTAGCAAAGTGAGTAGCATTGTGTCAGCTGTCAAAAATACATTTGAAATTAACAAGTTTTAAAATTCAATATAAAGCAGGCAGGGGTCTACGGAAAATAAAAAATATTGGCAATTGGTCCAATACAGGAAAAAGTTTGGGTGCCTCTGCTCTAAACGGTTAGACTGTGCGTTTGTGTTCTCTTTAAATTTGTGTTCATTCGCCCCACTTCTGATCATATCTATCTGAGTTTATGTGGGGCAAGTCCACAAATGTTCATAATATTTTTACAATTATCTACCACTTAAGTAACTGGACGTAAAGAATAGAAGAATACTTATCTGCTCTGATAGAAGATTAGCAGATCAGCCTTGGAGGCCTTTGCCAAAACCACCAATGAATCTTCTGTGGTTTGGGAATGTATGCAAGAGCTCAATAAATTGGGAAAAGCCAACAAGATCACACTGATGTGGTCACCTGGCCACCAAGGCATACC
>JAOPUG010158675.1:0-11177 GCA_027564375.1 Micropterix facetella | reverse complement strand
GTTCTACCGGCAGATATAGAACTATATCCTAGCTTACATTTGGTACCACAATTTTTGAACATGATATCAAGAAACCAGCCGCCTTTGAACCAACCCACACCAAGGGTGTTTCCATTGAACATCTTCGATATGTTAGTGAAGGAAAAGGTATGTATGTATGTCGGTTTATTGATATTTCACTGCCGCTGTGGAGCTCTTGGCTTAATGCTGGTTAGGGTTATAAAAAAACCAGCGTCGTGGAGCGTCAACTTTCAAGCTGCAGTTCCGGTGCACGTCTTCATAGTAGCTTTACGATAGGTATAGATTATCAATTCTGCCGACAAACCCATCTAAATGTTTCTTTACCTTTATTTGGCTTTGTGTTGGGGTTATTTTAAAGTTTCCAGGACCTTGTACCACTGCGACTATCTTTGGTCTAATTGTGATCGCCATCTGCTCCGCCAATAATGACGTGCTTAGCTTCTCGTCCGTTAAAAACCACAATAAGCTTTTGACACAAGATTGTTTTACCTCTTCAGGTTGGAAGTAGTAAGGCAGGTGGTTGTTTCTTTTACGTATCAGCGGACCACATTACGACACGAAGTGCAGGCGAGTTTCGTCTACTATTTGGCATAGCCTGCCCACTCTTGTGTCTCGGACCTTGAGATTGTACATGTGTTTGTTCAGGCCACAGTGTCCTGTGAGTGCTTTCAGCAGTATGCGTACGTTGTTCCTACTTATCGCTAAAGCCTCGTAGGCAGTATTACGGTCGTAAGCGTTGATTAGCCTTTTGGAAAGATTCAATCCTGGCGTGCTGTTCCAGCGGTTAAAGGATTATTCTAAATAGAGGTTTTTAGCATTTGGTTTGCTAAGCTTTTTGATACACCACAGCATGGTTCAGGGTCGTATATCACTTCTGTTATTCTCGCCTTTGCAAATTCGTCGGCTGTTTCATTGCCAATTACCCTGCATGGCCGGGAACCCATCTCAGAACTATCCTGATCTTTTCGCCCAGGTGTTGCACCAACTTTCAGCTAATAATATCCGAAACTAGTGCCAAAAGAGCTGCCTGGCCAATCGAGCTCATATCTGGAGTTCTCCAAGGGTCTAATCTTGGTTCTCTTTTATTTGTAATAATTATCAATGACCTCCCAAATAAATTAAATTGTATTGTTTTATTATATGTCGATGATTTAAACATGTTCACTAAAATAAATTATATAAAGGATTGCTATAAAATTCAGATGGACCTTAACTCACTTCTGCATGATGCATTGACAATGGCATGACTTTAAATATATACAAATGTTACTCTGATATATTTTCTACGAATCGCAACAAAATTAAATTTAACTGTAAGTGGTAGATAGTTAAATAATATTGACCATATTCGCGATTTGGGAATCTTGTTTGATTCTGACCTTACATTTAAAATACACATAGAAAATATTGTAGGTAAAACAAATAAACTTTATAATGAAAATTACTAAACCGTTAAAAGTCCACAGAGGCTAATGCTGCTCTATAATTCATTAATGTTCTCCCATTTAGAATTTGGTTCCTGAATATGGAATCCTTATTTTGTGACATATTCAGGTATAATTGAATCTGTCCAAAATAATTTTTCGAGAATACTTGCTATCTGATGTAGCCTGAAATTTGAAATTGTACAACTCAGCGAATGTCGTCAACTGATCGACTTATTAGTCTTTCACAAATGATACATCATAATATGGTCGACGTTTGCTGTTTTCAGAAGGTTTCGTTTAATGTTTTGCCGAGAAATTTGAGGACTCCATACTTCTATCGACTGCCGTTAGCAAACAACAATACAGGGTATTTCAATGTCATCCCCGTATATGTCGTCTCTATAACAATGTTCACAGGGACAATCTTATCGATATATTCAATGACAGCCTTCAGCAATTCAAACAAAACTTTTGAAAGAACATTACATTTTTCTTTTTTTCCCCTTTAGTTAAACCTAAATACCTTGTCACATTTTCTTCTTTTTTACTCTCTTCTCTTCCTTTTTTCCTGTAGTTTTTCTTTTTCTGTATTTAATAATAAATAATGATTAAGACGTTTTCTACCTATGTTATAATAACGTAAGCTGTATATTCTTATTATCGAAGCATTATCAAAATTTTATACATTTAAACTTAATATAACTAGCAAGTAATGTCAAGGTTTTATTGGAATATTAATAAAGAAATTAAAAATTAAAAAATTGAAATTAAAATCCGAGTTGCGATATATAATTTATAATATATATAATAAATGCGATGGTTGGCGTAGTTGCCTTCGGAGGTTGATATCAGCACATTCCGTAATGGCTTAAACCTCCCCTTGGAAAATGAAGGCGTATTTCCCCAAATTTATTCTTGTGGCGAGCTCACTCGAATTAGAATTATATAAATACCTAAATACAAACGTAAATATTATATTGTAAATAATAATCAACTACCGGTTAGAGATGCACCAACTATATGCACGAACGCGCTGGCGCGGGGAGCGGGCGGCTGTCATCGCGTCGTCGGTCGCCTCTGCTAGTTGGCACACCGCATCCACGGGGAACGCGGACTTCTCTTGCTCCCGATAGACAGCCGATTATACACGCACTTTCATGTAACCCTCGCATCATCATTTTATTCACTCGTGTTTATAATTTCTGATATAAATGTTCAAATAAAATAAATAAAGACAGAACTGAAAAAGTGGTAGTTTGTGTTGGAATATACTACCTCATCGTCACCGTAAAAGCCGCACCAGACTAACTAATGCAAACACAAATGCCACATACTTCTTTCGATGTTTGGGTGCTCTCCATATATTCCGCCGCCTACGTTAAGTATGTTATAATGATCTCAGTATGTCGTAACGATCGTTGTCGCCTTGCCGCTCATACATGAGTCGAAACTACGTTGGGACGTAAACAATCTACAGATTGTGTTGCGCCACTGCCCAGCAGAGACCAATCTCAAATAGTGAGTGCGCTGACGATCCAGTGGGACTCTATCGCCACCTGATTACCAGTTTTGAAGACTCTACTCTGCTCTACTTTCGCTAACCTCTACCAGTTGTAAGCAATTACGACCCGTGGCGTCCTTTGCCGATAGTAGTCACCGGGGTCTAATAGCACAGTATACAGACAGTAGCTTCTCTTATAACAAATTGAAAATGAAGCGCGTGACGTCACAAGTCGCAAGGGCTACCATAAATCATAATACGAGAACTAGATAATTGTACCAAAGGCACCATCCGTGCGCCTTTGAAGGAAATGTGCAGAAAGAGAAGTCTCATGGTCATAATTCATATGAAAAAAAGTAAAAAACAGCGCAGAAATGTTCACTTTCCACAACCCTGAGCCGCGTAATGGCAAACACGGGCGTTTCTAGTGGTAAGAATATATAAGAATAATATTTTGTTACATTTTATTTCAGTTGCCCCCCAATAAAGACGCTTTATTAGACTTATATAATGCAGGCAAGGCTTTGCCTTTTCAAGAAAAAAATTGTAGATTCTGTCATTTAACACCCAAACGCGACGAATGGCTTAAAACCAAGGAAACATCGAGTAAGTGGTGCACCGCTCTCCTATTTTGATCGTTTGTTGTTTTTTTAACGTTTAATAAATTGATTGATGCCGTTATTATAACATTAGCGCCACGTCTCATTATACGAACAGTTTTTCGCTTAGTCGAGAATATTCTTCTAGAGTACCGTGCGAAATAATTGGAACAGCGTATTTTTCTTTTAAAAGTCCTTTATTGGTTATAAACATACAAAAAAAATATGCCTGGCATGCACATTGTTGGTTTGTATATTGAATTTGATCTCCTTTTGCTTTGATAACACCTTCACTCTTGTAAGCATATCATTGACCAGATTTGGACAGCTTTCTTTTAGTTGTTACTGCAGATATCATTTTTGTTCTCGTTGTGCAATCCATCTTGGATAGCCCTTTTTGCAAATGGCCCAGAGGCTTTCGATCGGGTTGAGGTCAGGGGAGTTTCCAGGCCATTCCAGCACAGTCATTTGGTTCTGTGTGGAAAACTGGATGCCTTTTTTTGATGAATGACATGGGGCGAGATTGTGTTGAAAATGGCCCTCATTAGAGGTATTTACCTTGCAGAGCTCCCATATCATATGGTTTAATAAGATGTCAATATATTGGTCTGATTTCATAAACTCAGTGATCCAGTGCTATAACAGGAGAAGCAACCACAAAACATCATCTTCATAGGGTGTACTCTCTGTTTCAACTGTACATGTTGTCACTGCACAACAAAATGTGTTTCATCGAAGAAGAGAACTTTACGCCAGTCTACAGTTGTCCAGTGCTGGTATTTCTTGGCCCAAGCTAAGCGCTTCTTCATTATGACAATGGTCAGAAGCTGCTTCTTAATTAGCTTTCTGGCCATTCTATCAGATTAAAAAAGCCATCGTTGCACGGTGGTCACGTCAATATTGATTCCAGATTGATGAAGTTCCCTGTTTGTCACTACATTCAGACGTGGATCTATTTTACTCTTACTAATCAGAAGTTTGTCATCTTTGACTGTAGTTTTCCTCTTCCGACCACATTTTCACTTTTGTTTGATGTTCACCGCTCCCATCGTTTGTTTTCGCTTGATAATCCTGCTGACGATTGCTAGACCAACTCCAATTCAAGAAAGAGTGTTCAGTAAGTGTGATTATCCTTTATCGGTTTCTTGGAGGGATATCCATGTATAAAGTCACTGAAATTACGAAGTCTAAACAAAATAAGATGATCTTGACGAAATAACAATAGACTTCCAACATAAACCACACTAAGATAACTTATACTATATCCATTTGACACTTTACATGTGGTCTTGACAGGTTAATAAAACATTGCCAGAAAAAAAATTATCTCAGATAATTGCCAGAAACAAAAAAAAAGTAAAAATGTGTTGATTGTTCCAATTAATTAGCACGGTATTCTATCGCCTCTTACATACGCAACTTACATCGAAAATAAGCCCAGTCGTAATATATAGCTGGATTTAAGTTTATTGGCTGATCGAAAATCGGTTAATAAACTCTGCTCGAAGTGAACTGTGCGAGAAATCGATCGCTCGGTAGAATTGATGGAAAAATAGTACAACCAATCCAAAACGTCTGTTTCATTGTGAGAATGACATTGTGTGTGCGTATATCGCACCCTCATCCATGTATATGAATTTAAGGGAACCCTTGGCTCGTGGATGGGCATCACATATGACGACGCAAGTAAAACAAGCGTCTGAGTAACACCTTAGTATGACATTGTCAGCGCGGCGTCCCTCTGCCACTGATTGACTGACATGACTGAAAGTATTGTACTCATCTTCTTTCCTTTTGCCGAACGCGGACGAACATTGCCAGCCTTCAATTTTGACTTGATATCATAATATTTTAATCGCTGAATATATAAACTGACAATGTTACTAATTAAACCGTCGACGGGTGAAGTGACGCCGGAGTATACGCGAAATCTGTTTGTCTCTTTTACGTACATACGCACTTTAATATGCTAGAAAGAGAAAACATCCCTAGAATTATAGTTTAAACTCGCATTGAGAAAATCGCCCAACTTTACCAACCGTGAAATTTGGGTGAACGCTGTTAATGACTCCATACATTTAACCACGGAATTTGTTAATTTGCAATGTAAAAAATCAGGCGACAATGTAAAACACAGCAGCTATTTATATCTTTTATACACCCACGTGGGAAGGGGTGGAGTTATAATAAGTAAATAAATTTAATATGAATACAAGTTATATAATATAGATGCATACATGCTATTTAAATATATCCATGAATACACATTAATTCTATTGCAATTACAGCGATATGCCAACACCATCTTTAATAATTGCTTTTTTGAGAGCGATAGATGTTGAATTCGTCAATATCACCAATAAAAGTATTTGTATTTTTTTTAAAATACTAATGAATTGTGATGACCCACGTCATTATGATCATCCGCAACTAATTTCATCTTATTTTTAAAGTTATCTTCAAGGATAATTATGTTTTACGTGACGAAAGAAAACATTCACCCTTCTTATAGCATTTTGAATTACAGGTCTAGAAGTCTTCACAGTTGCAAAGCGTATCGGAGAAATCGATCGTTGGGAACCTACATTCTTTTCAATAAAAGACGTCGTTTACTTCGACGAAAGGCTCTCCTGGGATGGACAGATGGACAAAATGATCTTGGTAAGTGCTCTGGAACAAAATCTTCATTTATTAATCCCAATCAGACCCGGTGGGAGGGAGCACTTGCCCCGGGCGGCATAGACTGAGGGGCGGCCAGACAGTTTCGCTATCTGATAAATGAATTAACAGATCTACTGCCATTGCCGAGTCAATGTCAATCAGTCATACAATAAATGAACGTAGAATACTTAAAGTAAATAATTTTTTTTTATTTATCACGTTTTTAAAATGGACTAAAAAGTATAAAATAATTTCTCCTAGCCCCATACACAAAACGTGGGGCGATGCAATAGATAATTAATTGATTCAAGAATATTTCACAGTTCACGCCTAACTTACTAGCAATTCATCAATCGCAAATCATCCTAAATTCAAGTATGTACATGTTTAGTAAATAATAACCCTGATGTTGTTGTCTTGGACGATTTGCATATCGCTCAAATATGTTTGAGCAAAGTCCAACTGCTTGATTGTCCTCAAATTTCAACACTTGATATCGTTGATAGTTGGGTTTCTTGTATTCAAAGACACACACTTTCTTGAACTTGAACTAAATGGCAGGTGGCAGAGTCGATGAACACATTCTGATGCGGAAACTTGTCGCTCTTTCAAAATCCGCATGCAAAATTTGAAAAGCTTTCATAAATTTGTGATGAATTGTGATAGATAAAAACATGGTACGCTATTGTTAGTGACATAGGTGTGAACTGTGAACTATTTTTCATGCATCAATTCATTATCGATTTCATGCGCCCCACGTTTTTCGTTTTCTGTATGGGGCTAGGAGATTATTTTATTTTATTATAACGTGGTAAATTAAAAAATATATTTTTATTTAAATAATTATTTTCTGCTTTTTAGTCTTGTGCGTATGAAATATTGTAATCGATTTTAAACATCTTCATGAGGTTATGACAGAGACATGAGGAAAATTTTAGGTTTATATTAGTTTCCCTTCATCTGATCATATCTGAAATAGAAAATTGTTATACCTCCCTACCAATAATATATCAATCAGTTCAATTGTTATGTCATCGCTTACATTGGGTGGCTATCTTCTTGACCATTGTAGAAATTGTCACTAATGCACTATTCACTATTCAGTTGTCAATTACTTTTTATTCACGATACGAAAATTTAATTCACTAAGTTTTATATTTCAATTGACATTCACAAATTCCTTTTTTAAAATTTTGCAAGGAAATAGCAGCGCCGATTAGGCAGTCGCTAGGCAGCGGTGCACTTTGCTTGCAGCGTAATTCGGACTACCACTGCTAGATTGCGCTGTTTATTTAATATTTATTAATATTCAAACTCAATCGAACTAAATTGTATTGTTTCCAGAACCAAAGTTGTGTGCAAAATGTCAGTTTAAAATCGATCGCAAACTTTCTACCGAACAGACAAACAGACACCGGACAAACAGTCAAACAGACAAACAAGAAAGTGACCTAATAAAAATGCAGTAAAAAGATACCTGGCGAGTTAGCCGATGACGAGTTGCGAACATTTTCTCCGCCGCAGACAAAGAATTATACAACTGACAAACGTTATATTAGATAAAACTATAACAGAAATTAATCAGCTTCGAGAGCGCGAGGAAGCTGAATTCCGATTTTATATTTTTGACTGGAGAAGCATTAATGAAAATGACCACAAAAAAATATGGACTTAATTTGGCACTTAAATATGAAATTGACTTGAATTCAACGGACATCATTTTCAAACGAAGTTTAAGAATAAAGACCACTTTTACATTACAATATTTCTCAATTATAACCTCTTCGTTTATAAGAAGTTATATATAAAAACGATTTACAAGATACATTTCTTAACTTGGGTATAGCTTTTAAAATTTTTGCAACCCCAATGTAAAAAAGTACAACCGACTTATGCTCAATGTAAAAAAACTTCAGTAAAATGAAGCTTCTCAGAAATTATTTACTTTTCACAATGTCAATAGCTACGGGCGAACCCGGCCACTTCGGAGCGTTTCAACGATCTGTTCGATATATCACCTCGGAATGAAACACAGAGACTTGAGGACGAAGATGAATCCACGTATCAAGCTCCACTTGGTTATACGTTTCTACAGTCAGTTTGATATATTTATGTTGGAAGATATCTTGCTTTCCACTTCTCCTATATTGATGTGTCTCAGTACCCGCGCTGGGGTTTCCTAACCTACCACTTTTATTTTGTTAGGCTTACCAATACTGTCTGCAAGACTATGACTTCATGGTGCTGAACAACGCCTTCCTGATTCATAAACCCACAGTACAAACCCCGTATGCTTCACACGAACGGATGAAACTAATTAACGCTACGAAAATCATGCTAGCAAAGGATATGATTCCTGAATATGAGATGTTGTACGGGAAGCGAGAAGGGTGCCTGGTAATATTATTTTTATCACCGATTGACGAAACGATGAAACATTGATTGACTAATCTAATGAATTGATGAATAGACGAATGACCCATCTGATGAACTGAAAAATCATTAATTAACACTATTGATGAGTCGACAAATCATTGTTTGACGCACCTGACGAACGACTAAACATTGATTCATGTAACGAATTGACAAATCGTTGATTGACGTGTCTGACGATTTTACAGATCATTGATTGACGCATCCGACAAATAGACAAGTCGTCGATTGACGCTTTTGACGGATTGACGAATCATTAATTGTTGCATTGACAATTCGACGCCGACTGATCGTTGATTGACACATCTGACGAATGATGATTTTAGTAGGTACTTATCGAAATTAATTAAAATTTTCTAATATTACAGTTGATGCCCGACTACCAACAAAAATATTGGAGTAAGAAAAATTATAAAAAAACCCTAAAGATAAAATTTCAATGGGAGAATATTAAAACAAGTAAAGAAGACCTGGATTTTGATATCAGATTATAATAGGTATCTGAGTTGTGCTATCTATACTTTTGTGTTTTTTAAAGTCCTAATTTCTGACATTATATTTATGTTTTGTTTAATTGAAAACTTTATTTCATTTTTGTTCAAAGTAACGTAATGTATCCCACTAAAATCTATATTAAGAAGTGGTAGCTGGCTTCTCAATGACGGCTAGAAGCGGACGATGCGCTGACTAAAGAGAGGGATCCTTGGTCCTAGACTGGACGGTATTACAATCTGTTTCCCCTAAAATCATCGGGTTCCCTTAAAATTCATATAAAAGGGTATGGGTGCGATTATACGCACAAACAATTTCATTCTCTACAATGAAACATAGGTTTGTATTTGGTTGTACTATGTTTCCAGCGATTCTACTGAGCGATCGATGTCTCGTACAGTTCACCTGATGCAGAGTCTATTAATCTATTGTCGATCGGCCAATAAACTTAAATCCAGCTATACGTTATGAATAGGCTTATTTTCTTTGTAAGTTGCATAAGAGGATCTACAGTACCGTGCAAATTAATTGGACAACACATTTTACCTTTTTTTCCTTTCTGCCAATTATCTGCGACATTTTTTTATTCTGGCCATATTTTTTTTAACCTGTCAGTTATTATACCGCATGTCAAGTGTCAAATGTACGCATTATAGGTTATGTGTGTATGGTTTCTGTTGGAAATCTATTGTTTAATTTCGTCAAGATCGTTTTATTTTATCTAGACTGCGTAACTTCAGTGACTTTTTAAATCACTCCAAAAAAGCGAAAACGGATAATGGCACTTAAAAGAACACTCTTCCATGATGTACCGGCAGATAGTGGGGAATGTTGGCGTTGGCCTAGCATCCGTCAGCAGAATTGTGAAGCAGAAACAAACGACGGGAGCGATGAACATCAAACGAAGGGGAAAATGTTTTCGGAAGAGGAATACTACCGTCGAAGATGATAAACTTCTGATTCGAAAGAGCAAAATAGATCCACGTCTGAATGCATTTGATTTAAACAGGGAACTTCATCAATTGAGGTTGTCAACTGCTAAGGGCGAGCCCGTCAACTCCGGAGCGTTTAAACGAACTTTATCGCTATATCACCCTGGAGTGAAACACTGAGACTTTGGACGAAGACAAATCTACGTACCAAGCTTCACCTCAGCCCGCAAAAGTTCATCCCTTACCACGAGGCACTGGGAATTTTCAAACCTAGCGGGCTTCCTCGTACCCTTGCTCCCAGATTTGGTCGTATTCCTTCGACCCTCCGTCTGGTCGCGGGTTCGAAGTCGCTTGCGCGGTCATCTACTTCTAAAGCGGCATTCCTAACTGGAATATGGCGGATACGGGGCGCCATTACTCGGTAACCCTCACCTGAGATCGGGTAACCCACACTATCACATCTATGAATAAGCATCTAGAGGTATCTACTTACCCCCGCTTTCTTAAGAAGCATACACTTCTAAACTCATTCAAGTATCAGCCAGTGACAACACAGCCGGTTTGCCCGCTCCGTGCGCCAGCTGTCCAAATCAGCCCGAGTTCCCGTCTCCAGGTCCACCGCACAGCGGGTTCACCGGGTTGGTGCCTATTCGAGGAGGCTCCTGAATAGAAGTTGCTTCGCGAGCTGGTCCGACCAAAACACAACAGCCATTATAGCCCAGACTACACAGAACCGTTATGATCCTAAATAAAGGGACAGAGTGAAAGTTTCTGAGGAACGTGCAAAATTCGGGTTGGCACAGGAGGATAACATTATGTGCTGACCAGGAATCGAACCTGGGGCCTTGAACTCAGGAAGCAGTCGCACTACCGACTGGTCTGCACGAACGTCGCAATTAATTGTAAAAAAAAATGTTCTCAATCGTCACAGAACAGTGTCACTGATTCTGGGGTTATATGGTCACTGTTGTGGGGTCACTGGTTCTGGGGCTGAGCCAGTCTAAACCGGTTGCCGCTCATACACAACGAACAGCCAGTGGTCACGCACACACGCGCCTCAAGCTTGTAGTAGTGTACCTATCACAGCGCGTTCTTTGAAGCTTTGACTCTG
>JAOPUG010158538.1:0-11199 GCA_027564375.1 Micropterix facetella | reverse complement strand
ACAGATTTGACATTGGCGGCCATTTGCAAAAATGAGAGCATGTTCCAATAGGGTGATTTCTTTTGGTCCACCTTGTATATAAGGAAAAAAAAAACACTTTTTTTAGCTTTCGTCAGCCATAATCGATGTATTATTAAAGAAATTACATGACGTGGACATCTCTACTGATTTATTATTTTTTCCCTCGCTATAGCGCGGCTCGTTATACTGCGGATTGAGATATAACGCGGGAGGTGGGATTTCACTCAAATTTTATTACACTCAGCGGCTGGCGCACGCGGGAAACTGAAACGGGCCGTGTTTCGTTTATTTTGTCAGTCGTCGGCCGGTAGTTGTGTCAAACAAACCAAACCACTTACAATTACGCGCGATCACATTAAGTACAAGGAAAAGTTAGTGTTAAAGAAAATCTGGAACTTATCAACAAAGTGAAGAGTGGTGTTTCTAAGACATGTATAAGGAGATATTTGGTAATACTTGAGGGTACAATAAGGCAATGTATGGCAGAAAAAAACCAAATGAATTTATTTGTTGATAAAGTTGAAGAAATTAACTGAATCGTATGTGCATTAAACACCTCAAGCAGCTGCTTCATCATCGAATGTACATATCACTAGACTGTTTCTATGCTTCGGACATGATCTGAATTCGTGAAATATTGGATGAGCCCGAATCGACAAACCAAATTTTGGAAAAATGGGTAACCGTGGATGGTACGGAAGATATTTGTCAGCATGTGTCTGTCCTGATGATTGTTGAGACGGTTTTGAGATGAAGGAGAGACGGAGGAAGAAGAAGGGAACGGATAAATGCCTCACACTACTTCTGATGTGTCTCCTACTACAAAAGAAACATTACAAGGCATCGAAACAGTAATGCGATAGGTGGAATTGCAAGAAAATGTGGACTGTATGAAAATATTATAACTTGCATCGTTTAAAAGAGACATGTTAAATAAACTAGCTATGTATAAGCAGAATATTACAGATTTTTTAAATGAGCTTATGTGAAATAAACTTTTTGATTGATAAATAAACTTTTAGTGGTTAAAACATCATGCTTTTTAATTACATAGAGGACATGGTTACTGAATATTATATACACACAAAGTAGTGTGTATCTGCATGAGCGAACTACTGTATTGTATTTCGTTAAAACGCGGTTCAACCTATAATGCGGGTTCAATTACCGCCCCAAACCCGCAGTATAGAGAAGGTCTAATGTACTTCTCATAAAGAGCCTAATATGCCATGTGGACTTTCTTACCAATCGCACCTTTCAAGTAAGGGAGGAAGCGGCTTTATCGGACTCAAGTAATGTCCTCAGTGGTATCCTCAGGGATTGGTCTCAGGGAGTGTTATTCATCCCATTCTTGACAGACCTACCAGCTAGTCTATCATCAAGCATGAGTCTTTACGCAGACGATACGAAGATATATACAAATCCAAAGATATATCCAAGCTGCAGTTTACAAAATGACCTCGACGAACTCAGCGTCGAAATCGTTGGACATTGGAAAGGCTTCTAAATCTGAATTATGAAAAATGTGTTGTTCTTCATCTTGGAAAAAAGAACACTACGCAGACATACTTTCTGGAAAAGACTCGTCTTCGTGCTGTGAAGTCATCAAAGGATCTTGGCGTAATAGTCACCCAAGACTTAAAATAGGAATAAAACATAGCTGCAATTGTAAATAAGGTAAACTCACTGTTGTTCCTCACTCGGAGAGCTTTTCACCATATCACAAAGGAGCTGATGTTGAAAATCTATAAGTCATTTGTGAGAACCATTTTGAAACACGCCTATCAGATTTGTAACCTATACTTTATGAAGGATATTGATTTTCTGGAGAAGATCCAGCAAAAAGAAAGTAAAATGCCTTTTACCTTGAAGCATCTAACATACAGTACCATGAAAATTAATTGGAATATAGAGTATTGTTCTTCTAAAAGTGCTTTATTGGACATAAACATACAAAAAACAGTTCTGGTAGCATATAATCAAAAGTTTATCATCTTCTGGTATCATATAATCGGCAGTTTTCCTCTTTCAACCACATTTTCCCTTTCGTTTGATGTCCACAGCTCGCGTCGTTTGTATCACTGATGGATGCTTGAAAATCCTGCTGACAGATGCTAGGCCAACTTCATCATTCTCCGGCTGATGTCATTAAGTGTATCACTGAACTAAAAGACCTTAGTATAATTGCCTCTTCTTCCACCAACCCATAAGCGACATATGCAAACAGGCGTAGTGGAGGAGTGTCCGTTACCGAAGTTAAGCAGCATTGGGAACTGTCAGTATTTAGATGGTGGCTGCCATAACTCAACATAATGCGCGCAGAACCCCCAATAGAACTGAAGAACAAAGTCATCTTGCCTGTCTTTACTTAAGGATCAGAGATCATGACTCTTACTCAACAGTCAATCGTGAAGTTGCACAAAGAACAATGCAGTCTACACAACCGAAAACGCAACGAATGGATCCAGAGCAAGTGGAGATGGACTAGACACATTGCCAGAATAGACATAGTCAGTGGATCAGGAAAATGCTCGAATGGAGACCACACCTGAAAATGAGACTGCAAGGCTGAGTTCTTTATGCTGGGTCTTTGAGATCTTTACGCTGGGTCAATTGTCAGATGAGCCGGAGAACAAAACTGGATGAGTAGAGTTCAACCGTGTCCACAGATAGCACAGAAGCGATGGCAAAGCTCTGCACAATTGCATTTGGATGGCCGGTCAATGATTTTCTAGGTGCTACTCTTGTGGCTCGTTGAGGTAATCGATAGTCCAGCGGCTTTCGCGACTTGTGATACAATAAGTCAGATCTTTATTTTTATTTCTGCGTTCAGGGATACCGATTATCTCAATCTACTGTTCTTGTCGTTCAACTTAAAGCTCAATGCCCTGAACTTTAGCCTGGAGTGAGTCGAGATCGCTTTCAACTTTGACCTTGTTGAAGTTTGTTCGACCTTGTTGAACTTTGACTTCAATGTATTTAACTACCCAGCGGCGACTCTCTCAATAATACTATGCTTGACTATAAAAGAGATTGCCTTAGTGCGGTAAACCTGCCAATTGTTCAAGATACTTATTCGATAAAGAGTTTTATTATTATAAACATACTAACCTTGGCCCTCTGCATTGTCCATTTCATCACCTTTATTAGACCTCTCCTGGCATTGTTCGTTGCCTTCTGAACTGGAGATAAGTAGAGCTACCTAGAAAAAGGAGAAAAAAACATAAACTGTGAATCCCACTGTGCCATTCTATTTCCAGTCACGTTCCGAAATTATTTTTTTTATTAATTAGTCACTAGCCGATATTAAAAATCCATCTGTTAGTTCTAATGAGTGAGTAAAAAGTCCCTTTCCGATTTATAACTGTAATAACTTTTAAACAAAGCGATAGAAACAAAAATGATGCAAATTAATGGTTAATTCGTATATTGTTTTATATTAGGTTCATTTTTACAATAGGCCATCACAAGTGACACAGTAAGTTCATCCAACAGTAATTTTTTTTAAATAATATTTTAATGTAATAATATTAACCTCCTTCCCATCTTCGCCTCTGATCATGATCTGATTTCCAGAGTTGTGAAGAAATCCTTTAGTAGCTGACTTAATTGCGTTAATAAGACTGTCGTGGTCGCCTCCCTCCTTGATGACAATCATTTCTGTGAAAAAAAATCGAAATTCGTAAAAAAAAATATTTCCTAAATCAGTTGTAAGAGAGAAAATAATGGAGGACTTATATGACGCTGCTGTGGATTCTGCAACTAGTCTTCCAGGTGAACTGGATGCATGATCGGCAGCCAATAGATATATAGGTAAGAGTCTGATAGCCAGTGACGTCAGCAGCTTACACCTCTTCCTAAACCAACTTAATGAGTCGTTTCAAAAGTTTGATTTCAAAAGCTCTTGAGCTAAAACAACCTGCGCACAGTACCACGGTACCTGACGCCGATATCTTTGGGTGGAAAAGTATTCGAGGAAGCAACATCCTTTCGGTATCTCGGCAGCCTCATGCGTGACGACAATCGCTTCAAAACCAAAATATCCTCAAGGATTGCAAAAGCAGAGGCATCTTTTGGAATGCTCCGTAAGAGTCTGGGACTCGCATGACCTTCGGCTACACACCAAAATCGCTGTGTATAGAGCAATGATTCTGCCGATATTGCTGTATGCCACTGAAACGAGGTGTCTCTACAGAGGTGATATAAAGTGCTTCGACACCTTCTATATGAAGTGCCCATGATCAATACTTCGTATTAAGTGGCAGGACCGAGTACCAAACACCGAAGTGCTAAGACGAACCAACCTGGGTGGCAAGATTCCTTACTTATAAAGGGGCAATTAAGATGGTGTGGTAACCCTGTGTGATAGCAGATTGTGTGGAAGCGCATGGATGATAGCACAGATTGCCTAAAGCCATGTTCTACTAGCAATTGAATGAGAGAAAGCGTACTCCTGGAGGCCAGTTTCTGCACTACAAGGACGTCCTAAAGCGCCATCTCACCGCCTGTAACATCCCATACGAGGGTTGGGAAGAGCTCGAGCAACAAAGACAAGAGTGGCACAACTCTGTCCATGTAGCTGTGACTAATTTTGAAGAGCATCGCTTGTGCGCCAATGTTGTCAGTTACATTGTGCGCCAAGGCACGCCACGTTCGGGGCACATAATCGACGTACTTAAAGTCAGGTTCGCCATTTTGGATACGACAAGGAGGACAAATTATGTGAAGGTAAGTCACAATTGACCAAAAAGTAGGGCTAAGTGCTAGTAGGCATATCATCGGCTACCCCCCCCCCCCCCATACCATTCCAGGATGACATATGGAATTTTACTCTGGGTAAATGCTTCTGAGTGTCATCGCGTATTTGTTTTGCAAAAACAAGCATTCAAAACCATTTACGGACTTAAAAGAGACACACACTGTAGACCACTTTTTACAAAATCACTAGCCTCAGGATATGCCTACCAGTGATTAATTTAATACCCATTGCCGAAAGTAAGGCTGACCAAATATCAGCGGTCATTTCTATACCAAAGCATCAAAATATTTAACAAGCTACCCTCCACAATAAAGGTGTTTGAGGAAGCATCGTTTAAAAACTGCATAAAGAAAAATCTTGCCAAACGTGCTTCTTATATGTTGACAGATCTACAGGACACTTTAAATATCTTTGAATATTAGACTATTTTGTTTGTTTTTCTTTATTCTTCCTCTTTGATTATTTATATAATTAATCTACTTAAATGATTATTTTATTGTTATATTCAAAATAGGCTGTCAACGAAATTGCGAATTTTTAGTAAAAAAAGATACGATTATAATATTTCTAAAATTAGAAAGAGACATAACAAAATTCTTAAATTGAGAAAAGAAAAAAAGTGGTATTATATGTTTTTCTGACGTATCTCAATATACAATATACTTATGTATAAAACATGTTACAATAAAATTATTATGATTATGATTACCAATGTTATCAAGATATATTCACGATAAAAAGAAATAACAATACCTTCATCGGCATCCAGCGAGTCATAGTCCTCATCTCGGTCATCCTCTTTCTCGAGTGAATCGTCAGCGGCCTCCTGGGCCGGTGACGCAACTTCCTCCGACTCATGGGGCTCTTCACTGATTCTGGCCAGGGCCATCTCCGGGTTTTCGGCTGGCGACTCCATCTGCTGGGCCGCTTTATCAGTGCCGCCGTCCCCGATTTCTAGCGAATCGTTTTCCTCCTTAAACTCCTCTTCGTTCGACGTCACCTCCTGCTGTTAAGTTACTAGATTCAGTTATTAAATTAATAAAGGATTTATTGATTTACTGATTATGATTCTGCACATGCTGTTTCCAGTTTAGGTTTTCATCACTGATGATCCCAAGAAATTTAGTCGCTCTAGCAGTTTTTCCTGTTTTCCAATAAGGTCAATATTGAGTTTAAGTGGCTGCAGTTGACTTGGGCGATATTATATCATTTCTGTTTGTTCTGTATTTAGACACAGTTTAGTGAACTCAATCATTCTATTATAGTACTCTTCAATGGTAGTTTTTGGTGAGGTTAATGGATTGTTTTGATAGATAATGGAGGTGTCATCAGCAAATAAAATATATTTATCCTTCGTCAGAGGAGTTCGCAGATTATTTATGTAAAGTAGAAATGGAAGTGGTCCCAGAATAGAACCTTGAGGAACTCCTGCTATAATGACTCATTTGAGTACTGTACGAAAATTTTGCATTTCTTTTTATAGCATTAACTTTTACACTTTGTGGCCTGTTTGAGATATAAGATTTATTATTATTATTATGTTTCACAGACAAGCAGCATAATTACTGATATGTCTGAATTTGACACAAAGTTTATTTACAATATTATTTAAAAATTTAAGTTTAGACTATTTTTAAATATGTTGACGCTGCACGCTTCAACCACTTCTGCAGGTAGACTGTTCCGCTGGTCCACAGTTCGATTATTGGCTAGGAAGTGTTTCCTGGAATTGGTGTTGAATCATGTTTTGTCCAGTTTGAAATAATATCCTCTCCGATGATGCATGGAGTTCCACTTAAAGATTGAACACAACTCGGGGCAATTATAGTGTCCGTTGAGGATCTTACAAGTCTCAATGAGGTCACCCATGATACGACGATCCTTGAGTGTGGGCAGTTGCACTCTGCGGAGTATTCCAACTTTTTAAAACTCATTCGCATCTTGGTCGCTCTACGCTGGACTTCTCTAGGAGATATTCATCTTTCACAAAGTAATACAAACTCTAACATACAAAAGTAAAAATAGCAGCTACTTCAGAGCTAGTAGATGCACAACTCTATTAATGTTTGACACTAGGCGAGGAGTGTCTGATCTGTTAGTACTCGTTGTTCTGTGTTTCGAGCCCTCAATCTCTTAACGCCGAAGGCACAACAAGATCGAGGATAGCTTATCGAGACTTAAGATTCTTTCCGGGTATTTGAATTGCAAAGACATAATGTTCTTGTTTCCGCCTAATGACAATAGAAATCTGCAAGGAGATCCTTTGAAGCTAGCAGTCACAATATCCGGGTATTTGAATTGCAAAGACATAATGTTCTTGTTTCCGACAAATGACAATAGAAATCTGCAAGGAGATCCTTTGAAGCTAGCAGTCATAATATCTGCACTGAATCCGAGAAAGCAATTTATATCCGAATGTGTTGTGAACAACTGGAATAGACTCTCCAACAATGTGGTCCTCGCAAAAAATGTCGGCAGTTTTAAAAATTAACTGGATAGCTTTTCAAGTGAACATCTTAGCAGAGGAAAAACCCAAGGGTTTGTCAAACTACAGTCCATATTATTATTTTCTTGTATCCGCCTATATATTACTTGAATTAATTAAAACTCTGACTTTTTAATGCCATCTAGTGCCCGAGTTGAATTCATGACAAGGTGTATTGCGACGCTCCGAGACCAGGTGGTTCCTACATTGGCCAATAGAGGTACTGACGGTCGTCATTTAATTAAATAATTAAAATATTAATAAAATAATTACGCTGTACAGATCATAAAATCAACTGGGATCTGCGCATTGGCCATAACTATCGATTGCCGAAAGAAATGTTTAAAACGGACATAGTTCACTCGAGTTATCGTGCATAGTAACATCTACACATCCAGATATTATTTCTTTTTGGTTTAGATGGACTCTATGACATGTGAAACATTGAGAAAAGTTTTTTGGATGTTTTAATTTCAAGTCCTAGAGTTCATTTATACCATAAAAAAATATATTTGTCGTCTAGATGTGGAATGTTGACAAAAGTCTTTCATGTTGTTATCTTGTTTGTACGATTGTAAGACTTAAGCCCCCCGCAGGGTGGGCCGAAGTCTGCTTATTAGTTTATAATAAGAATAATATTAGGTTATTGCTAATCTTAGCATGCTAGCGAAGGTTTGACTCTTTGTATTGGATAATTATAATCGAGCTCAGTCACATCATCTATTTGCAGAGCCATCCTTGTGAATCAAGCTAAGTCGGTGGAGTCTGCTTACGCATGTGTGCGTTACACATAAATGTGCTATGTTCGACAGATCCAGATCTGAATATTTTTAATATGAGCCCACATCTCTTCAAGGTGCGGGCATCGCACTACTTATACATTTCAGAATGATATTGGCTCTATTTTATTCTTTAGGTACATACCTGTACTTGCATTTTAATGCATATTTAATGTTTATTATCTTGATACTTATAATATGTTTAATATTTCTTTCCATGCATGATAATATTTATATTACATGTTAGCTACTTGGCCATGGCTATAATGTTGATTTGTTTATGAAATACTTAAATAAATAAAAAATAATGCATGTTTAAAATAGAGGTCCTGGCTAGAAATGGAGGGAGGTCTCTAGGAGCAAAATCTCATATGTGCATTATGCAACCTCTGGAAGTGGTCGCTGTCCATTTTGCGAATGCATTGCCCGTAGATACAGTCTCCATAGTCGAAAATGTACAAGAGTAAATACCGAAATAACTTACCTTTTTTTCCGCAATCTCGGCGGCATTTATCTTCCCCAAATTCGGAATATCCTCCGCATTAATTCTCTGTATGGCTAATTTTCTTCCTTTATGAATGATGACAACGTTAGGAGGCATCGGCCTCACTTTTTCCGGTGGTATATTTGCTAGACTGGTAATCGAGGGTGCCTCCTTTTCCTGCGGTTCGTTCTGAGGGAGAGAGGGTTTTGAGACAAGGCCATACGAACCATAGTCCAAATCGTGCTTTGCAATTGTTTTCTTGAACTCTGAGAGGATCTCTTGTTTTATTTCCTCCATTCTGGAATTAAATGTTAATTGTAAATATTTAATTACCATATATAGATCCAAAAGAAGGATTGAATTTAATCCAATTTTAGAACTAGGTTATTTGTTGTTGCATTAGTTCCGTGTAATATTTATTTTTTGGTGAGATTTTGCTGTCAATATAATAAGTACTGTAGTTTTAATTTTCAAAATATATTTAAAATTTTGCTAATTCTGGTTGGAACCATAAGGAAAATCGAAACCAAACCAATTCACTGTAAGGATAACTTTAGAAAACAAAGAATGCTGCTCATCGGCCTTTCTAGATATTCAACAAGAATTTGACAAGGTGTGGCACAAAGGCGTACTGTGCAAAATTAAATTAAACCTTCCATAGTTTCTTCTGTATCCTGGAATCGCATCTCACAAATAGGATATCCTATGTTAAAGAAGGTGGAGAAACTTCACAATTGTATTATGCAAAGGTTGGAATGCCACAGGGATCTGACCTGGGGCCTGCCCTGTACACACTATACACAGCCGATTTACCGAATACTACTGGCGACACTGCAGTATTAGCATATCGTAAAGACCCAAGAAAGCATCAGATGCACTTCAAATGGGCCTCCAAGAAGTACACATCTGGCTGCAGAAATGGACAATCAGAGCTAGTGCCGCCAAATCAGTCCATGTAACGTTTACCCACCGTCAAGGAAACTATCCACCGGTCAAATTTGGAGATAGTACACTACCGCATAGATTGCGTAAGATACCTGATATTGCACCTTGATTGACGCATGATATGGAAAGTCCACATAAAAATCAAGAGACAAGGTAGCACTCCGACATATAAATATCTTCTGGATGTTAGAGAGAAACTCCAAACTATAATAAACTCATTATATACAAGGCCGTTAAAAAATAGGTTAGTTTACTTCAACAGGCATTTGAACGAGTGTGGCATTGAGGATTACTCGCTAAAACTAAAGAGAGTCTACCACACTCATGGGACTCTAGATCCACCCTTCTTAATAGCGCGGCAGGGATGCTGCAGGGCTCGGTCCTTGGCCCTGTTCTGTACAACATTTTTACATCAGACCTACTGACATCAGAGGATATTACAGTTGCAACATATGCTGACAACATTGCATACCTAGCCAGCGACACCAACTCTAAGACTGCTAGCACTCCAACGACATCTAGACAGCACCTACCACTGGTTACAAAAATGGCGTATTCATGCTAGTGTAGCAAAGTCGAACCACATCACCTTCACCCTACATAAGGAAGACTGTCCCCCTTTCAAACTCGGCGATGATGTCCTACCACACTCAAACTGTGTCAAATACCTCAGTTTCCACTTGGATAGATGACTCACACGGAAAGGTCATATAAAACACAAGAGGGACGAGATCAACATGAGATACAAAAACATGTAATGGCTTATGGGTAGGAATTCTACGCTGTCGGTCGAATTAAACCTCTGATCTATAACTCGATCCTCAAACCGATATGGACATATGATATCCAGTTGTGGGGGGGGGGGGCAGTAAGAGTAACATACTCTGCCTACAGAATCCAAAATTGCATCCTGCGCTCCATTGTGAATGTGCTCTCCGGTATGCAAAAAATTAGGAGATCGATGACTATCTCAACATGCCAACAATAGCTGCAGGGATTGCACATACGAAAGTGAAGCACGTGGAACGCCTGGCACTGCACCCATACCCTCTCATCGCTAAGTTGGTACATTCTACAAACCTGATGAAGAGACTGAAGAGAGCCCAGATTCTGTACGGAGGAGGTTGTGGCACTGGCCACCATCCTCATAATATTTGCTGCTGACAACTAATTCCCTTTATAGTCACAAGACTGATTATAGATGTTAAAATAAAAAAGAAAAAAAAATACTGCAAAAGGATAAGTTACTGCGATCACATTCTTCGCGGAAAGGCACTGCATATATTGCTTACAGCCTCATGAAGATACTCGGCAGGCAAAAGTAAAGTAGAAAGACCGAAGCCATTAAACATACTTCCATCTCTTCCCTGTTGTTGTTGTGGCTGCTGGTATGTGATTTCTTAACTGATTCAAAGTTATAAGGACCGATAATAAAAGAAGCTGGGTTCACTCTTTCAATGTGAGCAGCCATGGTTTTCTTCCGATTTATCTTCAGAGCCGTACATTTTGCGGTTCTGTCCAATGCCAAAAAGGCTTCTTTAAGGGCTTGTGTAAAGCACGTTATAATATTAATATTGCAGTATACGCGAATAGTTTACTGACTTATTGAAGATGGCGCAGGTAGCATTAATACCAGAGTTCTAAAAGGATGTTTTTTTATAGAGGTATAGAACTTTGAAATGGAATAAAACAAAGATGATTTTTTTAAATTGACATGAAATTTACT
>JAOPUG010158523.1:0-11201 GCA_027564375.1 Micropterix facetella | reverse complement strand
AAATACAGCAATGAGAGAAAAGAGATAATGTAAAAAAATACTTATGTAACAGGTAACGCGTATATAAGTAGACCGAGGGGTTTAACCGTTTCTTCTGATACGTCTACAAGTCGCGGGCGCACGAACCAAACTAAGCAGTGTTAGCGTGATTCAGTCGACGAGCCTTCTAAGGCCTATGACGTATATCGCTGGATAGTTGCCTTATAGCGGAGCTTTGTATGAGCCGGGTCCATCGACCCGGCTTTCTGGATGTGGCGTCGCAAGGCTGAGCGCCCTATGGTAAGCAGTAGTGAGCGTAGGGTTGCTGAATGGGGCAAGCCTGACATACCTGTTTGTATTTTTGACGCTTTTTATGAGTATTGGGGAATTTATGTGTCTTTATATCGCGCCAGCTAAATTAAATATTTAGATCGTCGTAATCAGACGTATTCCAAACATTTATGTCGTTTGAAAAAAAAAAACAACACTAAGAATATAATTTATTGGAATGGGAACAGACAACTATCCAATGAGTTTTATACACTGACCTATTAAATTGTCTTTTATGCGATTTACTTGTCTGAGAAATACACAAATCGGGTATAGGTTTTCGAGAAGTAATTAGTAACTTCTTTTGCTCAAAAGTCAAAGATTTTGCCTTGTCCTCACCGATTAAAACTCATATACACAACTCACATAAGGGACAATTTCCTCCATTGTTTATCGGGCAATAAAAATCACAAATCAATTAAAACAATAAATAAACAATCGGCAAAAAGCGACAACAACTTTCACACGCTCAAACGTCAAAACTAAATAGACAATGAATTTGCATGCGCTGCCAGCCGTAAGCCAGGCTTTTAATTTCGTTCAAAAGTCGTATAGATACCTCTATTGTGTTGCGTAATTTGTCACAGGTTTAAAAGAGAGGTTTGGCTGATTTGAAAGCCCGGTTGCAAGCCCATTTGTGCGAGCGAGATAACTGTATATGTCTCAAGTTGAAGTCGGTATCAGTGGCATTCAGTGGTGATGACGGACAGGAAGCGAGATAATATGTTATGTCTGCTCAGTCGTACCACACCGACGCTTCGGATAGGCGACGAGCCGTTATATGCGTTGGTGAGGATTTTGAACGGATGCTTTTTAAATTTTATACTTTGGCTCTTCTCAGAGTAAGGCAAGCCAAGCTTTTTGGCGTCTATAATGCTTCTATCATTTGCTTGGACTGTAATAATAAATAAAGCTGCTTTTAAAAAATGTTTCTATACAAAATATACTGCATTTGTGTAATAGTCCCCTGGTACCACCCATGGTCAATTATACGATAGGTATGAAAAATGGCATAAAAAAGCACTTTCTGGTAACAAAAAAAATACAAATTTTAATGTTTGTTTCGTAAAAATTCTTTTCTAGAGAATTCATGGAACCTCAGAAAATTTGGAACAGTAAGAAAAAAATAATTGCTGTTTGAATGTTCAAAAATTCCCGGGTACCACCTATGGGTCGTTGAAGGTTAATAGATTTCACGTAGCTCCAAAAATCCTTATATGTCGTTGTCAGATTTATTTACAAATTTCGAAAAAGCAACATTTATCAATCGTTGAATTTCTGCCCTAAAAGCTGAAAAAAATGTATAGGCGCGGATACTTACAGCTTGTCCTCTGCATGTGGCAATTATATTTTAAGCGCAGAAATTGTACAATTTTCGAAGTCAACCATCTGAGATAGTTGAACCGCAGCTGATTTATTCTGTATACGCGGGAAAGACTCAGCCATTAAGGAATTAAATACTTGAAACCAGCTGCCACTACGATTTGGCTCATTTTACTAATATACAATTTGAACCACCTTAACAGATCCCCATGTACCTTGAGAAGTTTCGAAATTATAGTAGGACGGGTTACCTTATCGAAAGCCTAGCTTAAGTCTATATACGGCGTCAACTTGGTAGCATTGATTCATATTTGTTAGCGAGGACTCAGTGAATAGAATTAGGTTTACTGTGCTTGATCATCTCGTTTGGAACTAATATATATTTTTACCGCCCATAAACTAATTTCTCGAATATTTTATTGAAAATGCACAATTTTGAGATAGAACGATAATAAAAATACTTTATGTAACAAACATGTCAATTTCTTACCATATAATGTAAAGAAGTGATTGAATACGATCTAATGAAAATATATTATTATTCGACAGTATTAGGGATCCTTACAGTCTTTAATGGAGTCTTCCGGACAGCACTCTCATTAAAAATACAAAAGAACGCCGAGACGCGAGGCGAAAATAAATGAGTGTGAGGAAAAACAAAAGCCTATTCAAGTCTGTGTACTTCCCACGCCTTCCTCAACATAAAAGAGGAGCGCAAAATAAAAAGGATGATACGTAGTACCTAATCTGGAAGTAAATCTACATTTTTATTACAGCAGTTTATAGAGGAAAATAATGGATAGATTTCCATGATTATTGAAGGGATTAAGTAGATCTACTTATGAGCACACAAGCTTTCTGCAGTTTATAGAGGGATATAATGGATAGATTTCCATAATTATTGAAAGTACTAAGTAGATCTATTTATGAGACACTTTAGTTTACTGCAGTTTATAGAGGGAAATAATAGATATATTTCCATGATTATTGAAAGGACTAAGTAGATCTACTTATGAGGTGCAGAAGCTACGAAGAATAACTTAATATGTTTAATTGCCCTACCAAAGGAAAGGAAAATTTATTTTAATAAAAATATGGTTACTTCATCGGGACATTAGTGAGTGTCTAAGCTACGGTCGAACCCGCCACTTAGTATGTTTAACGAACTGTATAATTATATTACCTTGAGATGAACGCAGAGACTGTTAGACCTAAGCGAAGAGACCTAGCGGGCTTCCTCGCCCCCTAACTACCAAATTTAGACAGATACCTCCATCCATCTAGGTTCGATGTCGGTTGCGCGGCCTCTACCTTATTATAGCGTCAATTCGTACCGAATTATATCGGATCCGATGTGTCCTTTACTCGGCTGATTTCACCTGAGATTTGGTGGCCAACGGTTGGGTTTCTAAGGATCGACATCCTAATATGTATATTAGGAGACTAATAGCCGGAGACAAGTATGTCTAGCTACGCTCTATAGACCGCATACACGATACGACACCCCCGGCTATTCGTATTATAACGTAATGATGTCGTGCAGCTCGGATATTAATGGCCAACTCTGTTACCATGGTCAGCCCGACTCACCTCTCAACACCTATCTGGCAGCCTCCATAAAGAGGGACAAAACCGGTGAACTCGCTGTGCATGGCGGCTGACCCGGAGGAATTCCTCGGGCGACCTGGATGTCTGAAGGATGGTCGGCTTGCCGGCCTTTGCTTGACAACCTTCCGGAAGATGAACCCTCTGTAGCCCGGTAAAGCGGTGAGATGACCTGATCCCCCAGTAGCTCGGTAATGCGGTGACTCGACGTGAAAACTTCGGATGGATGGCTCCTCGATGCACTAGTCAGTGTGCTAGCCGTTTTCTCAACAACTAATAGCCGGAGGAGTTTGCAAGCGCAATGCGACCTAAGGAAGCGGGGGTAGTTAGGTAACTCTAGCTATCTATCCTTAGAAACTATTCGATGGCCACCCAATTTCGGGTGACAAGCCGAGCAAAGGACGCCACAAATCTGTGATAATTCCAGTTAGGAATTGCCGCTACTTAACGTAAAGGACCGCGCAAGCAACTTCGAACTTGCAACCAGACGGGGGTCGGAGAAATCTGATCGCACCTGGTAAGGAGTAGGACTCAGATTCGTACATAGTAGATTCGTCTTTGTCCTCAAGTCTCTGTGCTTCATTTCGGGGTGATATAACGAAAAGATCGATGAAACGCTCTGAGGTGGCCGGGTTCGCCCGTAGCAATTGACAATCTCAACTATTCGTCAGTTGGGCAATGCCGGTGAACCATCCGTCCAGGACCGCCCGAGGTGTTCCCTCAGATCTGCCGCACAGCGGATTCGCCGGGTTAGTCCCTCTTAGGGGAGGCTGCCGTCTGGGTATTGAGCTATGAGTTGGGCCGAGCCGATCAATGACAGCTTCATCGCGACAATATACGAAAGTGTGAAGCAGAGAACTGCAATGCAGGCATACTCTAATGAAATTCGGAGTGTATTTACATGAGAGGACGACTCCCGTAGAACGTGTATAGTGCATAAAGCTAAGATGCTTGAATTCATTATGTGATATGCAAATATTGCCAATTCATAACTGCCCATAAGATGCTTTTTTTGCATACGTAAGAAGTGTCCACATTTTGTCATACATAGTCACCTGGTGGAAAGAATATAGAATTTATTCGCAATGTGATTAAATTACCGGGAACATCTGAGCCTTAAGCTGATTACCTCTCTCAAACAGTGAAAAACTGACATTTTGCAGCAAAATTTAAGTGACTCCGGCGTGCATTTAAACAATAATAAAAATATGAGTATTGTAGCAAATTTCTTAACTTTTAGTACTATGATGCAAAATTTAAATATTTTGATTTTTTCGGAATAAAAATAAATAGAAACTGAAGCCATCACCTTTTTGTATTTTGCATTTTTCTTGGAATCTACAGCAGCAAATAACTTGAAACTATATTGGTAAGACGTATCAAGTAGATAAATGATTAAAATGATGAAGGAAAAATTACATATTTTTAGTAATTTCATTTTTTCAATAAAATCTTTTAAAAAACCAAAAAAGATATTATTTGTCAGCAAGCAATAATAGGCCTCCAGTCTATTGCGCTTCGCTGGAGTTTCGCTTGGCGTAAGAATGATATCTCCGCCCAAGCAATAACAGTCGTTAGGCGTATGATTCTGCGCTGGAGTATCGCTTGACAAATCATTCCGCTTAATGTAGCCGATAGCGGTGCCTTAAAATGTAGGAGGATAGCAATGAGTATTTTAATTTAGATCGTCTATAAACGCGACGAGTCGCCGCGCACATGGCTCTCTTGTGAATAGTCAACTGAACTCCCGGGAATTATTATGGCTAGTGGTGAAAATGAGTATCTGTGAAGAGAGCAAATTAAATAAAGTGTTATCAGATAAATGCGTAGTAAACGGGATGTACGACAAGGGAGTATTTTAGTTTCGACCCTCTTTATTTTATTCATCAATAATCTTCCAGCTATTTTAAAATATTCACAAGTAATTCTCGCATTTCATATTCAAACAAAAATATAGAAAACGTAGTTGATGTACTAATGTATATAGGCAATAAGGAATAGTTGGAAACTCCAAAACGGTATATTTCAAATAAGAGTTTACCATGTTAGCAAAGCCCCCCCCCTCCCCAGACCATGATAACAAAGTTGATCATTAGCTGCACGACGCCATTAGGCCCCGAGGTCAGGCTATTCCTTGATCGGTTGATAGAGGGTACTGACGGTCGTCATCAAAATAAATATTTAAATTATAAAATAAAATAATTAAGTCAAACAGCCTTCAAAATCAACTGAGCTCTGGAATTGGCCATAACTATCGATTGGCGAAAGAACTGTTTAAAACGAACGAAGTTTAATCGAGTTATCGTGAATACATTCACACATCCAGACAGCCAGACATTATTTCTTTTTTGGTAATTTAACTACTAAAATATAAGAAAAATGTAATAATAGGTATGGTAAGTACAGGGTCATGTAAAATTAAAATAAATGTATTAAATTCAAAATTTTGCAAGAAATACATAATACTATAAAGGGTTTATATTTTTTAGTAGTATTTTTTCACTTTTTACAAAGGATTTTTAAAAATATTTACCTAAAAATAATGAAGGGTTAATCATAGCATTGAATTATTCATCAACCATACTTTTTTCCATACCATAACTTAATTTCAACTTAATCTTCAGCGACTTAGACAGTTTTAAAAGTTCCAAGTGATGTCAGGGTTGAATAAATTTGGAGTATTTCATATTGTTTTATATTAATACAAAATTAAGCATCTTACATCAGTAGATATTGATAAAATTGCCAATGCGCTAACAAGAGCAATCAACCAAACCATTCATCATTTAGCGATGATGAGACATTACTGTGATAAATCCGTCAGTCGTAATGAATGGATGTCCTTTAAATGATTTGTTTATGCAAGGTCTCTCTCGCTCACTTGCTCTCTCGCTCTCTCGCTCTCTCTCGCTCTCTCTCGCTCTCTCTCGCTCTCTCTCGCTCTCTCTCTCTCTCGCTCTCTCTCTCTAGCTCTCTCGCTCTCTCTCGCTCTCTCTCTCTCGCTCTCTCTCTCTCGCTCTCTCTCGCTCTCTCTCTCGCGCTATTTTTTGAAGATGGTCGAAGTCTCATTCACTACCTTGAATTTTGTAGGTAAATTCGTCTAACTGACCTGACAATCTTTTTAAGCAACCTATTAATCTTTTGCTATCGATGTATTTGATCACTATTGATAATATATCTATCCCCAGAGCGCATATCTACCGTATTTTTAGTCTGCACCGTAATAAAAGCTACTATTTGACTCTCACGTAAAGCTAAAAACTCAAGAGTGTTTTCACGACTCAAGTCTCTTTACCGAACGACGTTTGCGAACTCACAACTACGTGGAACCCTCTTCTTGAAATTTTCTCAATAACCATCGCCGAGCGCAACGGCGTAATATAACATACAATGCGGATTGCAAGGCGGATTTTGAAAATTCAAGCGCGTCGAACCCGCCGCCTTACCACCGTTATACCCGCAGAACAACGAATGACGATTGATAGCCTTTCAGTCTACCCTGGACAACGGCGGTTACAACATCGCTTACAGGTCCGGTGCTACAAACTTCACGCATTAAATTCATTTTATCTTATTTATAATGTCAAACAATCGAGATTGTCTTCGATTTCATGTTGTCTTTGTGTCTATCTTTCTCACTTCTTTCGTTCAAATTTAGTATGTTCTGAATCTTTCTTTGTTTGATGTTTCCGTCTTGTCTTTTACTTGATATCTCATTGTATCGGTGATCCGCTTGTCTATTTCTCTTCTCTAGTTTCCATATCTGTTTCCTCCATTTCATACATTTCCTTTACTGCTTTCCATAGTTTGGCTTCATAGTGTGCTAATCCTTCTCATTTTTCTTTGGTTGTGCTCGTCCCTTCTTCAGTAAACTTGCATATTTTTGTTCTGGACAGCAGGTTTCCAGATCGTTCGAGCATTTTCGTGATGATAACCACATATCAATAATAATAACAATATGATGATAACTAATGTAGTAGAGCAATCAATGATGATAACTACATGTAGTAAAGTATCTACACTAAAAGAAGCAATTTTGTACGAATTAATAAGTTACTATCAAAAAAAGTTTGATTTTAAACGTAATTTTGAAGGAATCGTGGTTTTGCTCGTATCTCGAGAAATATCAAACATACCACTTTGACGTATATGCACGCGTTGACTCACCGATATCGATTTCTAGGTAGAAATTTAAAGTAATATGTTTAAGTTATAAAATTCGCTTACATGTTTAATGTATAAAATTTGCACACGTGGCCGTCTTTTATTGACTCAATTAACTTAGATCGTCACTGCTAAGTCCCTTTTTAAAGATACTGATGTTCTTTACACTTTAACTTACCTTAAAAGATCGCCTAACCAACAATGACAACTCAATTAGAAGCTGTCAAGCAGTTCTTGAGTGTATGATGACTTTGAATGTATAAAACTGATATAAAAAAATATAGGAAAGCTGAAAACTCAAATTCATACACATCGTACCAGAGGCAGACATTATCTAATACTGCCCTGTCAGTCTTTGGAGCTATTTAAAAAGGACCCTAACTCCGTTGATATGGTATATTTTATTAAACTATCCGAAGATGTAGAAATAGGAAATTTCCACAGTTTAAATCGAAATTAAAAGGCCACCTCATTAAGAGATGATTATACGATATCAAGGAATTATAAATAGGCGCTTGACAACTTTCCATTTCGTTTTCTTCGTTCAGTTTGACATTTTTATCATTTATTCGATTATTATATTGTTACGACTATTTTATTTCTCCCCAATAATCAATTGTATTTTATATTTGTAGGACCAAATTATTTTCTATTGTCATGACGAAGTACTTTTAGCTACTCTTCCTAATGACATGTATTTTTATCAACCTGTCTATAAAAAGTGTGGTGAGACTAGGTTTGTTTAAAAAAATATTACCTATGGACTTTATACACTCTAAATAATAAATATTTTTAATTTGTTTGGCAACAGAAAATATGTAGAATTTAATTATGTAAGAAGTATAAATGTAAATGTAACATGTCTCTTTCTCTAAATTAAATAAATAAATTAAAAAAAAATAATGTCTACACAACTATGTGAAGTTTTTAAGACAATAAAATTATTTGATTTGAGAGTCGGACAAAATGTCTAAAAACCGCACGTACGTTTATTATTCATCCACTTAACACTTAACTTGCTACTGTTTAAACACCTCTTTTAGATATATTGAAATTATTACATGTAACTTACGTCGAAATACGCTGAAACACTAACAATTAACAGTGAAAACCGTATCAAAATCAGTCTGGCGCTTCTGTCACTCTGACGGCGCGTTTTAGGGGTTTTGTATTTTAGTTATTTAGATATAGCCATATTTAAAAGGATTACTGGAATGTATGAACTTGAGAAGAATAGAGATGTTTTCAATTTGAGATGATGCTCAACCAATGACCTTATGTAAAAAAGAGAATTATTTCATTTCAAGACTTTCCTTAGATATTTTATACTTTTTTCGTATGTTTTTTTATTATTCTAAAGAATTATTACTGACACAACCTGTATAGTATGTTTATAATATCTTGAAATATTGTATGATCTCTGCTCAATCAAAAACAACCTTAATATTCAAAGACTATCGCGGTTGTATGACATTATATATAAAATAAAACGAATTTACCGCGTGAAGTTTGTAACGTCCGATGTTTCAGCGATGTGAGTCTATCCTGGACAACGGCGGTTGTAACATCGCCAAAACATCAGGTATTACAAACTTCACGAGATAAATTCGTATTATTTCATTTATAACTCTAGTATTTCTAGGATTTCAATATTAGGACCAGTATCGGGAGAATAAGCTTCAAGGATAACAAACTTTCATAGTGAAAAAATACGGCCTGTTTAGTCAACATAAACCTCAATATATTAGGGTCATAAAATTTCAAAAGGCACTTTTACGAGCGTAGTTGGTTGAAAACGCCCCCCATCCATCGTCATTATGTAGAGTAGCTATATGCTTAGCCAAATTTATACAAGGTAAGTAAGAAATAATAACGATCTATTAGATGAATTATCTAAAAAAAAATCAACTGCCAGGACTGCATTCAAATAATCAGTAAGACAAGAATAATCAGTAAAATATGAAAACGTAGACATAAATCACGGAAAACTAAAGCAAGTGCCATCAGTAAAATTCCTGGGTTTCATGATAAACATATTTATATAAACACAGAATAATTTGATAGTTTTTGTAATTTGTATTTTTTTTATTTGTCATTTTATTGGAATCAGATACTGTTGTACATTATGGCAGTTTATTATTTGACTAAATGTTACATATTATTATAGATGTTAACGCCAACTTTTTTCTCTTCATATCTTTCCTTTGACAAATTGAAACAGTGTTCACCGTTTTAAACTTGTCGGAGAAACAATTTAAGTCGCATGAAACACAAATCTCTATATTTTTGTTGAATATGGCTCTTTAACACTACACGTACTCGAAACTGTACACAGACTATATTTATCTTTATCGACTATTACGATTGAAGAGGGTTTCCTACGTCGAAATGTAGGATAATATTAATTCTGTGGTGTTGTTCATATCTCTGAAAGAAAATGCAGAAAAGAATGCACAAATCGTATTTATTTTGAATTAATAATAATAGTACCGAAAGAAGTGACTCTCTGGTTTACTTCGGCGGTTCTTTCCAGATGAGAAACTCGTACTTAGCATACGTTGGAAAAATATATCTATAATTATACAATTATGGTCTTTTGATGTTCAGCATGTGTAAGCAATGTTTATACGCCGAATAAAAACGTTTTGATTGAATTCGATTCGATTTCTATAGTATCATTAAAGATTCAACTCAAAGCTTGATAAGCTATCTCTGGAGTAACCAGATCTTTCCTTTCCTTTACCTTGCCTCGCTAATCCGCTCTCCTTGGATAATTCTTAATTTCAAGTACAATGATTTTGTCTCTATTTTAAAGTGACGTAAATTTTCAGATATAATACTCCAGTACCATTTTTCTCTTTACTTCCACAACTCGCGCTTGTACTACTGTGTATTAGGTTGTTTCTAAGATACTGTCATATGGCAATAAGCTCACTTGTTTCCACTTGTAATTTTTGACTTAAAATTATCTGTAATTGCGGTTTGGTAGCCACGAAGTTATGATACGTTTAATGTGACGATAACTCGGTGAGTAGTAAGCAGATAGCAACCAACCGAATAAATTCAGATAGCTTAGCGGCATAAGATTCTAGCTAAGGAGGCTATTGCGGCGGTAGATACATTTCTTGGTGTGACTGGCGAAAAAGGGAGAGAAGGAAATATATGGGTACACATATCTTGTAGGCAGTATATCTCGCGAACGCGTAAAGCTAAGATGCCGATCGATATGTTGTCGGAAAGTGATTGATAGGCTCTACCCGATGGTGAATTGGCTTCGACAAAAACAACCTTTATTTTATTAAAGTTCAAATTTAAAGAATTAAAATATTTCCAGAATTTCGGCATAAATAATACTAAGATATGGGATACAATGAAGTAAACGGCAATGAGAAGAAAGCTTAAAAAGCCCCAACCAAAGGTCAGTATTAGGCGAACGAGGGAGTTACGGGAACGACAAAAAGATTAGCAGCGGAGACAAAGTGTACTTGTTGGCAGTCTATTTTGCTATCGCGTGAAGCTAGCATGCCGATCTATGTACATGTCGTGAAAAGCGATTCATAGGTATACAAAGCATCTCATCATCTACAGGGGCAATGTCCTCCTGCTTGAGGACATTGGATGGGCCTTCCCCCCGTGACCCACAATTCTGTAGACACATCCCTCACCTGCTTGGCCACATCTGTATTTGCCATATTGTAAATATACTGTTTCTTCTTTTAAAATTACTGTTCTTGTTCTTTGTTTGTATATAACCTTGGATTATATTAATGTGTGTTAGCTCGTAAGATTTTTGTTATTTG
>JAOPUG010158514.1:0-11203 GCA_027564375.1 Micropterix facetella | reverse complement strand
GTTTGTCCCTTATACGATCTAAAGTACGAGCCAGATTTGAAAAATTATTTTTGCATTAGATAGCTCGTGTATTGAGGAAGGTTTCTCATGGAAATTTAGATGTTCCACGGAAATTTTCCACTGGAAGTTTGTTTGTCCATTATGCATTACTAAACTACTAGTCTGATGTGAAAAAAAATATTTTTCAATTATATAGCCCGTTTATTAATAAATGTTTTCCATAGGAACTTATACTTCCAACGAAAAATTTCCATGGGAAGTGTTTGTCCATTTTGAGGAGGGTTGCTCACGGACATTTAGGTTTCCCACGGGTATTTTCCACGGGAAATGTTTTTATCTCTTATGCGTTTTAAACTATCAGTCCAATTTAAAAAATGTTTGCATTTGATAGTACTTTTATTGAGGAATATTTCCCATGGGAATTTAGGTTTGGCCACAGATATTTATCACGGGAAGTGCATTGACACAAGTGAAACCACTGATGGTGCTAACACAACAGAAATGCAGTAACCTTGAATGCTTCAGTTGCGTCGTCGCATAACTCCAGTACCTGACCAGAGCCATTTCGTCTCAAAATGGGTGGTGATGTGACGGACCACATAACTCGATACCTATCACAAAGGAACGCCGCTCGGAAGCGGTCATAAACAAGTACTAAATACCTAATGCACCACAAAGGACCATCGCTCGGGAAGCATTCATACTCCATAACTAATGGTGGCATTGCAACACATGCCGGGTATTCTCTAGTAGTTTATAAAATCTAGGAAACCTCTGTTACAGATTTTTTTAGTATAAATAATATCTGGATCAGAATATTGCGAATAAAATTTCTTGGTATTATTCATTGTCTATGATTTATAACTTAAATTAGATTATATACATATGTACTTTAGATCAATTGGGATGTATTATATCAAAATTTCTCGTACCTAGCCAAAAATTGGTACCGAGTGTGAATTTTCGCCTTTACCTAGACAACTTTACCCCTTTACCTAGAATCTGGGAGAGTTCTAAAAGAAAATTGACCGTATTCAACGCCTGTCTAACACTATATAAAATGTTAAGACAATACCTTGTAGCCATGCATTCAAGTGGCAGCTATGAATACGATGCTATGCTAAAATACCTCTCAAAAAGTATATTATGGCAGTTACCATTTAAAGCAGTCGCTCATTTCCATGGCGCTGGATGCGCTCCTTTAAAAGGGACCGGAATAATGATACAAGATTGCGATATATTCACATATAATCGAGCGATTATAGTGGAGTTACGATGGGTTTATGTTTAATACTTCGCTTTTGGTAGTCTTATTTATCACAAAATCTAATATGGTAGGTAGGTTGATTATTCTATAATATATTCCTTCTGAATGAGGATGGATCTTCTTCGACGTTTTCAAACTACCTATAATAAATTGGCATAAAATGCAATAATAATCATGGTGATCACTGACTCACTGACTGAATCAGTAACGTTGGGGCGTAACGCTGTAGACGCTGTGTAAGGCTGGGCGGTGGGTGATAGGACTGGAAAGGGGATTGGGATGGGGAGAGGGTTGGAAGGAGTGGGGGAAGAGTGAGAGGCAGGGGTGAGAGAGAGAGGAGAGCAGTGGAAGGTGGTGGGGGTGAGAGTGAGTGGTGTTGATGGGGTTGATGGGGTTGAAGGGGCCATCATGTAACGATCGAAATTCGTTATATTTGACTGGCGCCTCAGGCGTGCATAACAATCTACTGATCTAGTTACGCCACTGCCCAGCAGAGGCCTTCCTCACACAGTAAAGATACTGCCAAGCCAATCCGGGCTCCTGCGCCGCTTACCAATCTTCGTTTTCTTCCACTAGACTGGTGCCAACCCGAGACAAACAACACTTCCTAGAAAACTATGTTTCCAGATTCCCCCGGTAATCCGCCAGATACAATTCTGTTTTTGCAGAGTGCACGGTCCAGGGGTCATCCGAAAGATTTCTTTTATTCAATTCACTTCTTCTAGGAAACTACCGAAAAGGAACTGAACCATAATTTAGACCGGCCACAAAATAAAGCCTTGCGGCCCAGCTGCATGGATAATTTTCATCTATTATAGAGTAGGTAAACAAACCTCAGCGAATCCTGAAGAGTAATTTAGGAAAATAACCACCATGAGCTCAGAAAGCCAACGGACTTACAGGCCAGGCACGTGGAATGGTAACTTGTGTCTCAAAGTCTGCAATACCGGCTTAGACAATACCATCAACCGCCGGCCCCGGGGAAAGCAACAAAAAAAAGAGAAAATAACAAAGGTATTGAGGGTCAGGCCAATTTTTCTTTAATTTCCAGTCTAAGATTATTTCCCAAGATACAAGTATAGTCCCAGATCTCGAAATCTATGTTTATTATACATTCTTGAAGTACTTTTTTGTAACTAATTACAAGATCACTAAAGGAACAAGTAGATGAAAAAAAATAGGAAAATGAAAAATGTGTTTTCCACCATACTCAAAAAACATGAGGGGTGGATATACACATGATAGCCCACACTATCGTGAGGGTACGTAATGTATCAAAATGAAATTATTTATATCGAAAATGTTATTGAAATATTGCGAAAATGTTATTGAAACCGCCTTTGTCCACGGTAGACTAAAGTGCTATAAATCGTCTTCCGTTATTGTACGAGTAGGCGATAAAACCTCCTGCTGTTACTACACGAATTGGGGTCATAATGGCTACGTAGAGTCTGGGCTATTATGGCCATTGTGTTTTGGTCGGCCCAGCTCGCGGAACAACTCATATTTAGGAGCCTCCACAAAGAGGGACCAACCCGGTGAACCCGCTGTGCGGCGGACCTGAGGACGGGAACTCGAGCATGACCTGGACAGCTGGCGCACGGGGCGGGTAACCGGCTGTGTTGTCACTGGCTGATTCTAAAGGAGTTTAGAAGTGTACGCTTCTTATCCATAGATATGATAGTGTGGGGCACCCGATCTCGGGTGAGATTTGCCGAGCAAAAGCCGCCTCGTCTCCGCTACATTCCAGTTAAAAATACCGCTTTAGAGGTAGAAGTCCGCGCAAGCGACCTCGGTGATCGGAGCAATCTGATCCGCATCTGGTAATACGGGCGCGAGGAAGCCCGCTGGGTTTGAAAATTCCCAGTGTCTCGCGGTTTTGCGTTGGATTCGTAAGGGCCTAGGTGGAGCTTGGTATGTAGATTTATTTACGTCCAAGTCTCTGTGTTTCGCCTCGGGGTAATAGAACGATCGATATCGTTAAAACACTCCGGGGTGAACGGGTTCGCCCTTAGCAGTTGACATTCTTCAATGTTACTACACAGATTATAACGGTGGCGGGACTGTAGATTCAGTGTGGGCGAATTTTGAAAATCCGCCGTGCACATACCACTCACTGCATCTTGTGTTATGTCCTTGCGCTCGTCGATGGGCATTACGAACATTTTAAGAAGAGAGGTCCACGCAGTAGAGAATTTCAAACCGTCGTCTCTATTGAAGTTCGGGGTCCCTTTTATTTCAATGGCTTACCGGATCATGTGGCATTCGATTAACGAGTGACGCTCGCTCGTGAAGCGCTCGATGCTCGTGAATGCGAGATCGAAGTCCTTCGGTGCTTCCAATAGAACATCCTTAAAAATATAACTTCAACAACAATGTCCTTAGCACAAAACCAGTGCATATCAATATTGAAGACGTCCCTCAATTTATTTTATGTCATACTTCTATGTTCTTCTTCGCCTACACATGCCATTTTCGATTTTTATAATATAAACAGTCTGCATTGTAATACGTAATATACCTATCGATAAAAATAAATAAATAAACAAAAATTCAGCGGCGGAAGTGAGAACTTACTATTTATATAGCAACTCATTATAAAAACGACCACATATGTTCACTTTTTTTTAAAGTCTTCCGGCAATGCGATGCAGGCCAAGACTCGAAAATAATTAGCACAAACTGACGAAGTACTGTCAACAAGCAGGCCGCCAATTTGAAATAACAAAATATTTTCTTTGTGATGTAGGTTACATTAACAATCATACCACGCCGTTCCCGTTCGTTATTACAATTTATGTTGTTCTATATATTCATCGAAAGTCTTCCCCACAAAAGTGAGCCTCCGAACCGAAAGGGGTATAATAATATTTATTAGCCAATCTAAACTTGAATGTATATGCGAGCCCGCGCCGGACGCTAGGAGCGTACCTCTAGATATTATTTTTCTATCGTGATCTAGTCGGCTTGGTCGCAGTATACCTCCCATAAAGTGCACTCTCTGATGGCAAGGCGTTTCGGGAATAGGGAGATGAGCAGAGGGGTACGTAACGACAAACGCCTGGGTTTGCTGTTATGCAGCTCAGGTTTGTGGAATGTGAATGTTTCTACGCTGTGTTTTTTACTTTTTTTGTGTTGTGGCGGCCATATGATGAACGCTTGCGACTATTCTTTCTGCGTATTTCATTCAAAGGCAGGGATAGCGCATGTGGTACAATTGTCTAATTATCATATTACGATTTATGGTAGCCCTTACGACTGTGGCGTCGCTCGCTACGTTTTCAATTTTGTTCTAAGAGAAGTTACTGTTTGTATATTGTGGCTTGATCGGCCCACAGTCCTAGTCCGGCATAGTTTAAGCTGCAACAAAGTACACGTCCTAGTAATATGATGGTGCGCCAACAAATAATAATAAACAAACATATACACCAGACAAACAAACAAAAATTACCGCAAGGCGTATCGTATCATCCACAATTAAGTTATTAACGTAAATTGTTGGTTTGGATAAAATAAAAAAAACATCACCATACCCGGCAATTTACACTACAATTTTCGCTCATTTAACACGTCTGTTGTGTTGTAGACGAAGTAATAATCGTTTGCATTAAATATATTATGTCGAGAAGGAGGATGAAATTTATTAACTATTTAAATATTAGTCATCGCATTATTCTTGAACCGGGAGAGGATATAAGCAGAAACTTAAAAAGAATGGAAACGCTGCGGCTTGCAGCCGTAGTTGATATCTTATATGTACGTGAGGCACATCAAAATAAACGGGAATAAGGGATAACGACGAACTAGAAATAACTGACAAATATTTTACTCTTTTTTTTATTTACGTAATTATACAGCATTCTTGAAATTATATTTTACAAAACAATACACATAAAAAAATCATTGAAGTTTTGAATCTTTATCAACCCGAAAAATTAAAAAAGTAAAACTTGTTAATTATTTTAAATTATACAGTAGGGAGCTATATTGATAGGGAACATTAAACTCCTAAACAATGCTTATTTTTTAGTGATAAAAGTCTATGCATTATGGCATTTCGTACTTACATATGTATGTAAAAATATAATTTCAGCCCATCATAATCACAATAAATGGAACTTACAGCGTAAAGTAGTGAAATTATCAATATTTTTTTTTGTCGTCATGGATAAAATGATGCCGGTAAGATTCTCATAATCACAATAATAATAAACTAGGATTGATTGCAAATATTTATGTATTTTAACCTTTTGTTTCACTATTTTCATGTGATTTTTTAAATATATTGAAAAATTTCTGGTTTTATTTTTTAAAAAAAACATATTTTTGCGAAGATACATAATGTATTTTAATATTTCGTATTTGCATAGATAATGTATTTTAGTAATGAAATTATAAAAAATACCAAAAAAATCTACTGAATATTTCTGAATGCTTTTTCGTTTTTTAAAAAGGTGTGGGCATATAAAGCCAAAATTAGTGAATATTTATATGCTGTCCTGGGTAATTGTCAGAATAATTGTAAGAGACGGATCTTGTAGCAATCATTCTCTCCGTAACGACAATAAACGTAATTTCGCAGAAATATGAAAATTTTACTATTTTAAGCGGTATGTTCCATTTCTTATGATTGTGATTGCTGAAATTATTTTATTATTAACGTTAGTACGAAATATCATAACTCAAGAACTTTTAGCACTAAAAAAATAGCATTGTTTAGGAATTTAACGTTTTTGTAATGTGCAAATTAGTACCAACATTCAAAGTGTGCTTAATATGACCTTCCCACACACTGTATAGTGTATATAAGCAGGTAGGTAAAATGCAATTGCGATGTTAGAGAGCATTTGAGAGAAATGTGTATGCGTTAGTGGGAAAGTAAGTGTTTGTGTGACCTCCTTGCCTTTTGTCTAAGATTTCTCTTTGTAATGAGTTAACGAATGTCCTCTGCGGAATATAATATGTGTAGATTACCTAAAACACTTTTAGTCTTATTTATAGACCTGTATTAATATTTAGTACGTCGTACCAAGCCCTGCATAGAAAAAATCATATGCAGTAACGCGTATTAACTTTAGTACGATCTTATTACCGGTATGCGGTGCAGAGGCATCTATAATCCTGCCAAAAGCCAGGATTATCGACCTAGTACGGGCCTATATCGAAGGGAACGCCAGCTGTGGCATATTTTATAAATATTTTCTGACGTTTTGTGTTGATGGTTGGCCGTCGAGTGCGCGTTTTGCTGTTTTTTTGTCTCACTTGATTTACAATGGAAGAACTACTGGAGTTCGATGAGTTGGATGAGATTGACGATATTCGAAATTGACGAGTTGTGCGTTCCGGTCCCTCGGATATGCAAAAAGCGGATAGATCCGTTCGCAGACGGAAAGTGAGTTACGGCGACGTTACCGTTTTACCAAAAACGAAAACAAGCGGATTATCGAGCTGATACGTAGTGATGTGCCTACAAATGGACACGGCCGAGGAAAGGGTCTGTCCACAGAGCTAAAAGTATCAGCCGCTTTAAGTGGATTTGCCCGGAGTCGCATAAGCAATGCTTTTGCCACCTATAGTGCACTGTAAAAAGTTGTGCGTGCATTAAATTATCTATATTCAATTTTGCGTTATTACATAGGTTCAAGTTGACAACGGGCTCATGCATGGCTTTAGCCAACCTACCATGAGCCGCGTAAATGTGGAGGTGACAAGGGCTCTTGCTAGGAAACTGCCACAGGTCTCCAACCACATTGGAAGAGCAAATAAATGCAATGCAATCTTCACATAATAGCCCACTTGCCACAAATCATCGGTGCGATTGATTATACGCATATAAAAATTTAAAAAAACCAGAAGAGAACTGGCCCAAATGTGGATAAATAGAAAAGAATTCTACTCTTTGAACATGCAAGTAATAACCAACATTCTTGTGTCAAAATGAAATCAAGACGAATTTAAACAAGTTATTATTTTTGCAGGTTATATGTGATGCTCAGTGTCATATAACCAATATCGTGACAGGTTGGAGGGGAAGCGGACATGACTAGCATTTTTAATAATTGTGCGACAGTTTGAAGGACGACTTATAGGCGACAGCGGATATGCCAATACCGCTTACATGTTGACTCCTGTCCGTAATCCGCAAACAGAAGCTGAGGAACGGTATAACCGGGCGCACGTAAGCACCAGGAATGTGGTAGAGAGGCTGTTTTGATAGTGGAACCAGCGCTTTCAGTGTCTGCTGCGAGGCATGACTGTGACTCTGGAGACTGCTAAAACCACGATGGCGGCAATGGCGGTTCTCCACAATCTTACCAAAGACATGAGGCAAGATGACGAAGAATGGAGTTATGATAGTGGCCCGGATGTTGACGAGGAGTTAAATTTTAGGTCTGCTGTGGATAACGAGGCTGAAATCTTTGAAATAAAAAACAATATTCATTTAATTTTTCATAGCTTTGTTTTAATATTTTCATTTGTTCATCCTCTGCTTGTGCTCTTTTTCCCTATGTTCCATCCCTTGATTATGCCTTGCAAGGTCCCAAGCGTGCTGTTCTTCAGCATGGCGCTGCCTTAGCAAGTGCTCCGCCACTTGATTTTGCTGAACCACATTGAGCGGTAGGCCGTTTCCTTTTTGTTTCTGGAAATGAAAAGAAAAATTTTGTAACAACAATGCTCACTACGAACAGTAGGAATGGAAATGTCATCTTACCCCAAATAGTAGCGATCGAGCAGGCGTGTTGATAGTTTCTGCGGCCGGGCCCCCATTATTTGCTTCGTTGCGCTGCAGAGAAAAAATAAATATAATTTAAAAAATGAAAACTTGTGAATAATACCATTAAGTACAATATTGTTTGCATTTGAATTAGTATGCGTTCGAAATTAGTATAATTCAAGAAAGTGAAAATTAAACGTATACATTATGTCCTCCGACTGCTGGACGTTCCCCACGAGAATGAGTCCCCGATGGCCTTGCGATTGATTCCATCTGAAATGCATGATAAATAGCTTATATTAAGTAAACCTAAAAAATAATTAATTCATGAAGGTCAAATTTCGATGAATGTCCGAAGGAGAAAAAATTACACTGCAGTGTCCATGTGTTGTGAATAATATAATTGTGTACAATATTCTTTGCTTGCGAATTAGTGTTCATATGAAACTAGTATAATTCAAGAAACTGAAAATTAAACCTACATCATTATGTACTTCGACTGCCGGGCATTCCCCAAGGGAAGGAGTCTCCGAAGGCACTACGATTGTTTCTATCTGAAATACATGAAAAATAGTTAATATTAAGTAAGCCTAGAAAATAATTAAATAATAACAGTCGAATTTCGATGAATGTCCGAAGGAGAACCTTTCACACTGTAGTGTCCATGTGTTGTGAACAACACAATTATTGTACATATTGCTTGCATGTGAATTAGTTTTCGTTTAAAACTAGTATAATTCAAGAAAGTGAAACCTAAACTTACACCATTAAGTGAAACTTAAAATTACACCAATAAGTGCTCCGACTGCCCGACGTTCCCCAAGGGAAAAAATGCCCGAAGGCCCTGCGATTGCTTCCATCTGAAATACATGATAAATAGTTTTTATTAGGTAAGCCCAAAAAATAATTAACCATTCACAAACATAACCCTAAAATAATCAGCAGCATATTTAGAGTCTACATCGCTCAACTATTTATGGATTTAAGACTATGCTCGGGCTAGCCCATCGCCCAGAGCTAGCCCGAGATGAAACGTACAGAATTTGGACGTGACTAATTTAATATCCAACTACGCCAGTTGCCCGTTAGAAACCAACGCCAAACAGCGGGACGACGGCCAGCAAGCAGCCCGGCGGACCAGCTCCTTAACTCCCAGATTTGGTCGGATAACTCCGAGCTCCCGTCTTGTCGCGGGTTCAAAATCGCTTGCGCGAAAGTAAGCGGCAATTCCTCACTGGAATTATCGTGGATCTGAGGCGTCCTTTGCTCGCCATTGCCACCCGATGTCGGGTGGCCAACGGATCGTTTTTAATGGTAGATAGCTTAAAGTACCTAACTATATCCCAGCTACCTTAGATCCCATTACGCTTCTAAACCCTTCCGGATCTCAGTCAGTGACAACACGGTCGGTATGCACTCCCCGTGCGTCGGCCGTCCAGTTCCGCCCGAGTTTCCGTCCCCAGATCCACCGCAAAGCGGGTTCACGAGGTTGGTCCCTCTTCGAGGAGACTCCCGGATAGGAGCTGCCTGCGAGTTCAGCCGGCCAAGTTGACATATCGGCCATTATAGCCCAAGCAACACGGAACCGTTTGGAATTCATCGCTCAACCAGTTAATGACTGATTTTAAAAAATAACATGATTCCATTTTGGCATTTTCGTTTCGTTAAAAACATCACGATCTACGACCACGATCAGCTGATAACGTCGGTATAATATCATCGTCACTGTGGTGGTTTTGAGCAAAGCTCTTGATCGAGGGAATGTTGTGCGAACGGAGTACATATAGGATACGATTGGTACGCTACTCTACTCGACTCGACATGGCCATTCTAATGCTGCCCACAAAATTAAATCCAATGGTTCCTGTCATACTGTAATTCACCGAAATGTAAATTTAACAACTTACACAAAATTAGCTATATATATATATTGATATATAAAATAGCTATATATATTGAAATACAAAAAAATACCTGTATATATTGCTACAAAAGCACTCTATTGGAATGCTCCACATGCAAAAGTTTACTGAACGTAACGTCAAAACAGTGCAATGAATGTATTTCTTTCTATAGAATAGATAAATAATAAAATGTCATAGTAATGTTACTGGAATAAACGTACCTATCAATAGTTTAAATATACCTCTTCAAGAGCCGCATCTCGATCCTGGCCATCACTATCTAACGTGAAGGTGTTCACAATAAAACAGTAGGATAGAGTCTCTTTAATTGCCCAATCCAGAAGCTGTCACTTTCACATCATTTATGCCTCCGCGGGCTTCATTTGAGCAGTGTAGAAGTTGCTAATATTTCGTTTTCCCCCCTGTTTAATCCGCTTCCACTGCTCTCTTAACTTAGCTAATATACATCCATCTTTGTTATTTGCTAAGTTGAATCTGAAATATTTTTAAAATGTAAAAATATATATAAATTTAGAAATGGAAATTTCAGTTTTGTACATTCAGGCTGACGTTTCTCTTTTGACCGTAGTATTGAAAACGCGTCTGTGGCGACAATTTTCGCACCCGACGCATATTTCCTATTATAAACGACTGTTAGATTATGTTACTTGTCTTAAGATTCCCTGCCCAAATTTAAACCCCGTCCATTGTTTCTGCTAGGTATTGTCAGTATAAACAAATATAAATACTAACCTTTCGTGGATATCGGCACATGCTGCAAGCTTCGCTTTATTTCTGTTAGTATCTGTTTGCTTATCTTCTATAATAGTTATGAGCTGAAACAGTATCATATTTTCTCCTTCGTCCCAATTCTCCTGCCGCTGCAACTTCGAATTGCACTTTTCGCCGTCATTTCGCACAAAAACCACACAATCAAAAATCCGAAAATTGCGAACGTGCACCAAACGAAGTTAGTTTTTGACGCGAGTTCGCCAAGCTGTGCTGTTAAATGTCGATGATCATAAACAATAATCCCAGAAAAAAATAAAAGGGCCATGTGTTGGTAGATGTAAACCTTGGTCCTGGTACTAAATTAGTATCAATTAGTCGGCGTAGTAAAATAAACTCTGAATAGGTTCCCTAAATCCGGGCCTAATAACGAAACTAAAACCGCAATTTCCGAATCTCAAATTCTATGGCTTCGAAGGGGGAGTGAATGGGTGGTAAGGTGTACGCTCACATATGGCAAGACAGCTGTCCTAAACCTACCACAGCCGGTCGTTAGTCCGGAGTCCACCGCTCACCCCCCAGAAATGT
>JAOPUG010158508.1:0-11203 GCA_027564375.1 Micropterix facetella | reverse complement strand
GCTATACCGGAAAACGCCTACAAAAAGTGTTTTGAAGATTGGAAAAAACGCTGGCGAATGTGTGTTGCATCAAATGGAGACTACTTTGACGGTGATAAAATAAACATTGACGATTAAACGAAAATTGTGTGTTCCCGGTACTTTTTAGACAGAGTAGTATGTAAAATCTGCACAAATAAAATCCAGACTGCAATCGAGCAGTTTTCCTCAACAACCATTGTAATATAATGGCTGCGCTTTGCCAAGGTCCGTTACATATATAAATATCTAAGTTGAAATTAAGAATTACTTGTTCTTAGCATACGTAATGTCGAGTGTCGAATACTTGTATCGAATAGTAAATCGAGCTGAAGATTTTTGTCTCGCATCTAGACACTTTGAGTTTAAAATAGACACTACAGCACCCACGGGCGTTAAACGCGTCAAAGAGTGCTTAGCTTTGTTCTGAGCTGGAAGACGTTGAGTACGACATTTAGTACGGCAGTTCCGAGAGCTCGTTGGGCGAGTACGCAGTTCCCTATTGCGTAGGTAGGTGTGCGTGTACGGTTGATTGATCTGAGTCGGCAATTGTATGCCGTATCAATATTCCAAGAGCGTGTGTGGCAACCACGGAGTGCGTGGCATCCCTTCGCTCTGTCGTCGCTGTACAACAGCCGTACAACGACCCGAGGAGATTGCGCAATGTAAGATTAGGCAAGTCAGGTGTGGATACTAGGCATAGGCACAGCAGAGCAGATCAGCGCACAACAGCTTCACGTAACCGCACATATTGCTTATCCATTATTTAATAATATGTATATTTTGTAAGTATGTACCGATAAAAAAACCAGTTGAAGAGTGTGCCGCCACATGCCGATACGTTTGTAAAAATTGCAGACGAATGGGAATTACACATTATAAAAAAAATGCCCTTTTAATCTGCGCACCTTACGCATCCTACAAGGGCCTAATGGGGCATGTGCAGCTCGGGCCATATGGCCATCACACCCGGTCGGCCCGACTCACAGCTCAACTCCCATCCGGCAGTCTCCCCGAAGAGGGAATAATCCGGTGATACCCGATTTGCGAACGGACCTAGGGTAACAACTCGGGTGGTCATGGACGGTTAATGTATTGGTCGGTTTATCGGCCTTACTCGACTTACAAATAGCCGGGGGAGTCTAGTTGCGTAATGCTGCTTAAGGCGTATGGGCAGGTGTCGACCTATCGTCGTCTACCCTTAGAAACGACCCGATGGCCCTCGGGTCTCGGGTGAAAGCTGAGTAAAGGACGCCACGGGTCCGCGATATTTCCGATTGACGGAATGCCGCGTTATCACGACAGATGGGAGTGTCAACTACTACGGGCGATCGTTATAACGCTCCACCACGGAGCGTTATAACAATATGATCGTTCTATTACAACAATATGATCCCGAGGCGAAACGCAGAGACTTAAAGACGAAGACAAACCTACGTACCAAGCTCCACCTAAGCCCGTAAGAGACCAACGCCTTGCCGCGAGGCACTGGGAATTGTCAACCCCAGTGGGGCTCCTCACGCCCTTACTACCAGATGCGGATCAGATTCCTCCGAACCCCCGGTCTGTTCACAGGTCCGACGTCGCTTGTGCGGTCGTCTACCTCTAAAGCAGTATCCCTAACTGGGATGTAGCGGATACGGGGCGGCTTTTGCTCGGCAACTCTCACCCGAGATCGGATGGCCCACACTATCATATCTATGGATAAGCATTAGAGATACCTACTTGCCCACGCTGTCTTAAGAATCGTATACTTCTAAACTCCTTCAGAATCAGTCAGTGACAACACGGCTGGCTGCCCGACCCGTGCGCCAGCTGTCCAGTTTATGCCCAAGTTCCCGTCCCTGGGTCTGCCGCGCAGCGGGTTCACCGGGTTGGTCCTTCTTCGAGGAGGCTCCTGAATAGGAGTTGCTCCGCAAGCTGGGCCGACCAGAACACAACGGCTATTATAGCCTAGACTTTACGTAGCCATTATGAGCCAAAGCCATATGCAACCTTTTACAGAAAGTGTTCTGTTGTCAGCCGTCGTATATCACTGGCATGGTCTTTTTAAATGACATGATCGATAGCAAGATCGACAGTAGGAGGCTGATAGAAAGAAACACCCTCAGTGCCATCTTCCTGAACCAGGACACTCCACACACTTCACCTGCCACGATACGACACCTTACATGTGATGAATTCGGTATTGGTTCGGTTACCGCGCACTTATAATGCCACATTTAATAATATATATATATTCCACCTTAGCAAATCTATTTTGTTAACAGCCTTATGCTAGAAACTCTTTGAGACGATGGCATAGACCCACTTAAGGCCATCCAATAATTACTATTTGACAGACCACGTTATTTCATCCAGTAGTTACAACAATATTACGGGCAGTACTCCTTCATAAACCGCATATTCAGGGTGTAAGACGATCGTTATGCATCAATCGATATATTCCCTGAATCGAGCAACGTACACTTTGCGCCAAATGTCGTAATCCCTCGCACCCTAGCTCAAAAATGCATTCACATATATAGTCCAAACTCATCCAAAACTCCGCACGAGACAGAAAATCAAATTGACTTGTGAAAGACTATAGCCGCAAAACGACCCTAACCGTTTAGGTAATGCAATATTTGAGCCAGTGTGCGAGAGCTCAACCTCCATGGCGGATCTATAATAAAACACTTGTTAAAGAGGGAGATATTTAATATTTATCTATTTTTACATATTTTCTACTCTACATAATTATATTTCATATTTTATGAAAGTCATATGTATGTCTATAGTAAGTACAAACGGAGCTGCATTGGAATTCACCGACCAGAGTCGGGCCCATCATAATAATATTGTTACACTTTTGGTGGTGAGCGGTGGACTCCGGACTAGCGACCGGCTGTGGTAGGTTTAGGACAGCTCTCTTGCCACATGTGAGCGTTTATCTTACCATCCATTCACTCCCCCTTCGAAACCATAGTATTTGAGATGCGGAAATCGCGGTTTTTGATATTTTTTCTAGGAATGAGTTAATTATTTTTCTGGAGAGACCAAGATCAATAAATATGTGAAATAGAGATTTGGCTGGGAGCCCACGAGCGCCTACTTCCACCGCGTTAAGGTGAACAGTGAAGCCATTCCGGGTGACGGCATTCGCAAGATCTTGATATTGATTTAATTTGTATTCGTGGTCTTTTGGGATATTTGATTCCCATGGAAGAATTAATTCAACGATAAGGGCTATTTTCCGAGATAGGGAGTAAAGAGTTATATTTGGACGGAGGGGTGTGCATCCGAGACTTTCCGCGAAATGATACTGTTTGAAGACCGAATCAACCTCCAGAATTCAATCTGAAGCCTTCTCTATTATTGAAAAAAGGTTTTTGTAGTAGAATGTTTTTTGCCTTTAAAGCCATCCCGCACAAACGTATTGGTGGCTTGGAGGGTAACGCTCCCTACTGTTGTCCAGTCATTTTGGCATTGAAGGCCAACAAGCATAAGTGATCTGTTGCTGTCGTAATCTCTTTGCAGGGGAAACTTTTTTAGGTCCACATCGCTCATGGCTGTACTGCCATACCCCAGACCGGTGACATTCTGGCTAATTTCCACAAGAAACTTTTTTTTTGTGGAAGTTACGCGGCCCTGTAGATCATTTCGATCACTACGGCCACTTGCTGCGTGTTTCGTTATTACCGGGTCCTTAGAATAGGACAGAATCGCAGTTTTGCTTATTCTGGACTTGGCATAAAGCAGAGAGGGCAGTTACAGCTAGCCCAAAGTGGTATTTGGACCTGAAGAGAGTCGACGGGTCGGCCGGTTTGGCCAAGGACAACCAAGATTTTAAGCTAGCTGTTACCAGCTAGCTGTCACTAGCTGGGATAGTTGTGTTTTGGTGAAATCATAAATGAGAAATTGCCATGACAAATGAGAGATTAGGTAGTTGTCGTAGATCCAAGCCTTTCTAGGGCTAGAAATTAGCAAGGTATCTATTTTTGTCAGGCAACTACTGAAATGCTCTGTTACATGATCGGCAGAGAGGTCTTTACCCTGATTGATGATTTTCCTGTCGAGGAAATTAAAATAATTATTAGGATCAATAAGGGAGATATAAGAGTCCTTATATACCAATTTGGGGTCATAGGTAGTGAATGTTGTGCCTATACGGGCGTGTCCAAGACAAAAACATTTGGAGGGTTTCACTCTTATACAACCTGACCAGTTGCAGAACAGTTCCACTTTGTTTACCAGTAGAGAAAGCTTCTTGGTGCTCCTGGTGATGAACGTCAGGTTGTCGGCAAAAGCGAGGCACGACGATGTATACTGACCGTCCGTTTTAAACGAGGTATAGTGACCGTCGTATTTTCTCATTTCGCTACCGGACTATACTGGATCTACCACGTCTAAACCTTTTTATTCTAAGTAAAATATACACAAAACGTCATCTCGCGTAACTACATTTGCAATTACCAATTATAAAAAAAAAGTAGAATAGAAGGACTAAATAAATGTAATAAAAATCAGGATATCTGTAAAAAAACCTTTATTACTGCAATAAAACCGGCAATTTTTATAATAACATGAATTTTTATAATAAGGAAACATTTTTTATATTACGAATTAAATTAGGTACTTTTATAAAAACGTAAAAAAATGAGATTTATTTTAATAATAACGAAAACTAAACAAACTAAATATTTATTAGCGACATACACAACAATTAATAGATAACAAATCGGTATAAATTGAATAAAGACAAAAAAATTTTTTTTATTAAAAAACACATGTAAAAATAGAATCGCATTATCCTATTCCTAAAGGCATTTTACATTACCTAGCTGTTTTGTTTCAAAATATCTCAGATTTTAAAACGATTATTTAAGTATCACAATATTTAGCAAATAAATACAGAGATATATACAAAAAATGACGTGACATCAGTAAGTAAGTACAAATGGAGCTGCTATGGAATCTACCGACCAGTGTCGGGTCCATCATAATACTATTGTTACACTTCTGGAGGGTGAGTGGTGGACTCCAGACTAACGAACGGCTGTGGTAGGTATAGGACCGCTTTATTGCCACATGTGAGAGTCCACCTTACCACCCATTCACTCCCCCTTCGAAACCATAGAATTTGAGATGGGGAAATCGCAGTTTTGGATATTTTTTTATAGGAAGGAGTTAATTATTTTCCTGGAGAGAACAAGATCAAATAGGTGAAATAGAGATGTGGCCGGGAGACCACGAGCGCCCAATTTCACCGCGTGAAGGTGAACAGTGAAGCCATTCCGGGTGACGGCATTTGCGAGATTATGGTATTTGTTTAATTTGTACTCGTGGTCTTTTGAGATATTTGATTCTCATGGAGGAGCTAAGTTTCCAATAAGGGCCGTTCCGCGATAGGGAGTAAAGAGTTATATCTGGACAAAGGGATGTGCATCCGCAACTTTCAGAGAAATAATACTGCTTAGAAGTTTTTTCGATTATTGAGAAAGGTTTTGTAATGAAATGTTTCTAGCCTTTATAGCCATCCCACACAAACTACATTGGTGGTTTGGAGGGTACTGTCAAACCCTTGTTGGCACGATCCACTGACAGGCTAATTACCTCGCGAATAACACTAAGGACTTCGTCATGGCAGAAAGTAAAGCCTCTTTGCAGCCAGTCATAATATGTCTAGCTGTGTATTGCTACAAAGAGGCCGTAAACTATCATTTAAATAGCTCTAACGAGCGAGGTTACTGGGGTCTGGAAGTATCTGCTAGAAGGCATTTACATAAAATTTTAGCATCTCTGGTGTCCAGTCATACAACATTATCTTCCAGTGCATCGGAGGAGGAATGTAGTCCCCAACTGTTGTCAAGTCATTTTGGCATTGAAGGCTAGCAGCATGAGTTATACTGTTACTGTCGTAATCTCCTCGCAAGGAAATTTTTTAGGTTCACATCGCTCATGGTTGTACACCCTCAGACTAGTGTCATTCTGGTTTGCATTCCAGCAAGAAACTTTTTATGGAAATCTACACGGGCTTGTAGATAATTTCATTCATTACGGCCACTTACTGCATGCCGTTAAGGCCGGACTTATTTGCATGCGATATATTTGCAGGTGATAGGTTTGCAGACGTCATTTTTGCAAGTGCACGTAATTTTTGCAAGTCACGTCAAGTCAGTCACGTCATTTTTGCAAGTCACAATAGCATCACGAAGTGAAATTAGCATCGTTTGAAGAATGGAGCAACAGAATATCACGAAAATATATTTTGATATAATTCAAAATTTAAAAGACGAATCAAAATAAAGCACTATTATGTAATTATTGTTTATATAAAAAGGTAGCCACAAAATAGGGACTAGTTCTAATTTGGCTTTAGCATAAATTAAAACAAAAAATTGGAAAAATTACAAATTAGTCAAAACCGACGTAGGTATTTTTTCTTCGTAATGTGCCTAAATCCGACCAAATTCTGAAATCTTTACATTTTTCCATAAATCAAAAAATCGTAGGTACTTTATGGGCCCGGCGAATGGGGTGTCCCTATTATTATTAGCAGTTTATTATGGGGGGCCCTGTGCACCGCCGCGCCGATCCGCCCTTGGAAGCTTGTTTGTCATTTATTGCCACTTCGACACTTGCCAGAGATGTCGCTGTAAAATAAAGCAATAAAACAGACACGATAATGAAATATAACAAATGTCGACTCCTACTGAATAAGTCGCGATTAATAATCCAATAAAATTAAGCAATAAAAATTTCCTTGTGCATTCTTGCATCCTGAATGTCAGCATCTGAAACATAATATAACCCTTTTTTAAAAAAATATTAAAACCAAAGCTATCAAATGTTAATATTGTCATTGATTAAATAACACTATTAGATTGCTCAATCACTATTAGATTTTCGATTAGTTAGGAAGCGAAAAGTAGATGAGGTTAGTTGAGTTTGGAAGCGAATATATAGGTGGCGTCCTGCGCATATAATAGCGATTTATTTGGAGGTATATAATAACATTGATAGTGAATGGTTATTTATAAATGTCTGATTGGTTATGAAAACCAAATTATATAACTACAGATACCAATAACGATAAATAATTAGCGCCATCTATGAGATATTTGTATAATCATTGATTTTAATAAAATCAAACAGTATATTCATAATACTTCCAAAGACATTTTTTCTCTATCAATAAATAGTTTTTCTACAGAAATTACACTGAAATTGTTAACTACTCACTTAGAGATGGTACCATTATTATTGTTTTCTTATTCTATTGATTTTTTTAGATGAAAATAGCGCCATCTGTTTACCGTTGTGTGATGTAATTAGCCTATTACAATATTGACGTGTTCTCCATGTGTCATAATATATACAATTTCGATGCTCCACTGACTAGGCAGCAATGGCGTAATGGCGGTGAACTCGGCCAGGTAAATATGTATCACGAGTTCAAATCTTCACTGATATTTACTTTTTTTTTTCAATTTTGTGTTTTGGGACATAAAAAAGCACTTATCAAATAAATGAACTATGTATTTTCAATTTGTTTGATTTTCTGTCCATTATTTAAAATCTAAACTAACCTTGTATATTTTTTAAAACAGCCAATGAATGTTTTATATTTCGAAAATTCCGGCCCATTATCATAAAATATCAATTCGCAATTGAAATTTTGATAGAGTGAAGTAAAAAATTAAACCGCCGCAGACGCGCCCAGTCTGTTATAACAAACCATTGTTTATCAGTCTTATTATATCCGCCTAACTTAATGTATTAGACTCGCTTCCAAAGTTATCAGTGCCACCTGCATTTTTCGACGAAAAAACGGTTGCTATCAATGCTAAATTGAAGCATTTATTATATTTAGAAACTATTAGTGACATCTACACGTTGCATTTCATATTAAAATTCGACCTGTCATTACTAGGTAAGGCCGTGAGCAATCTCTCTTGTTATTTAATTATATTAGGTACACCGCACAATATCACTGCACGAATTGATAAATATAACTTAGTCTAAATGAAAATAAATACGAATTCAGTTGGTCCCATCAACAAGAAAATTAGTAGTTTAATCGAAAATTATAAAGATGCTATGCCATTCAAAGGAAATGAACAAAAACTCGCTCCCTGCGAATTCTCGCCACCATGTTGTCAATTGCTAAAAGTGTATGAAAATAACATGAAGTTTTATTTTACAAAGATTTCAACAGCATCAGTAATGATAATATGGAACTGATGTCTTTTACCTACTTATTTTATAATGAAGAGACGCGCTTCATTAAACCAGGGCCAAATAATAGGCCAAGTGATAGCGGTGAGTGATTTTTATTCAGTGGAAGTGAAAATATCTCAATTACAACAGTGGCGATGGATTAAGGAATGTGACGAAGCGTTTAGAAAAATGTTTTTTTACCTATAATTTCACATGCAGCAAATATTTTACCAGCATATATGACACCTCTCGTAATGGCAGTTTGCCAGTTGCAAATGTGTCTCCTGCAAAAAAGACGCCTGCATAAATGTCATCTACAAATATATCTAGCACCTGCAAATGTGTCTACTGCAAATCTGTGAGGTCCTTTTCATCATTGCCATTTTTTTCTTTGGATAAAAAAACGGGTTGCAATGCACATATTTTATTCATATAGGTGTACGAGTATATATTCAAACAAACTTGATATACTCTCTGACAATCTGGAAGCACAGCGTTTTATAAAGTGTAAAGGACCAAATTTTTCGCAATTGTTATTGTTGACAATAAGTAAACAGTTCTTGAATCAAATCAATTGAGGGATTTATAACAAATCAATACGAACGTTACGTTACATACATATTTAGTATGGTGAAAGGGATAAATCGAAATATACTTAATATATAGATATATATTTTCAGATTTAAAGTAAGTAAGTACAAACGGACCTGCAATGGAATTCACCGACTAAGGTCTGGCCCATCATTACCGACCAAGGTCTGGCAATAAATGGATGTCTAAATTACGAAATAATATAGACGTTATCAATAACAATGTAGCCACATATATTATTTTTACCTCACCGTGGTTTTATTGTACATCACATTGGTCAGACTTTGTGTTTCACACTATAAAGTGATATGTTAAAAAATAACAACATCATGAAAAAATGATAGAACCAGGAAGTAAAATCCGAGAATCAATTAATGAAGATGAATTTAAAGCACAGTTGACAGCCACTGATGGAGAAAATTCCTCAATGCCAGTTTCCATGGCTAACTGGTATTTGGTTCCAGTTCACCATCGCAAAAACTTGTGTAATGAGGATGTTTGGCTTCTATGACTTCTCAACCACTTATCTAACCGTAGCGAGATTGACGGACATGGTTACTAAAGAATTTTAAATCTACTATGAACTTACGCTTTAATTAAATACTTATGGTAAGCATTAATTACTTTTGTATTGAAGTATTTCAGTGTCATGTGGCCGGTGTTTTTTATTTAAATAATGAAATAAAAAATCTACATGGATATAAAAACAGAGTAATTTGTATTTTGTGATAAATCGCTAAGATTTTACATATGAGATATTACATAAGATTTTAAGATGAATAATTATTACATTAGAAAATTATTGGAACACCAATGCATGCATATTATGTCAAATATATCTGGTGGCGCAAGTTTTTAAACAAAGGTAGTGGACTGTAATTTTGCGGTTTGACGAATTTTGAATTGGAAAGGAAGGAAATCGCTCACCTTTTTGTACGATGCGGGATGCAGTTTGTAGTCCAGCTTTGGTGCACGAGCGCCTGTATGTCCATATATCACAAACTGCACAAAATATGTTCTTGAGCGGGCGATGTCAGCGATGACGGTATATGGTCGCGATGCGCGGGCGGCACACACGTTCGGTCGTGTCGGTTTATTAGCCCTGTTACGATTTCTAGGGAGGGAAGGGTAGGAGGATAGCGCGATCATAAAAAGTACGATGCATCCAATTTATAGTTACTTATTTAAAATAAAATATATAATTTAAATGCGGCGTAACCATTCATAGTTGAAAGATTTGTAATTATACTTAATTTTGATTATGCCACATGTTGTTTTGGCGCTTCCGCATATATCCTCCTCTGGTAATTGAAATAGTTATGGAAACAAAACTCCATGCAGATATATTCGAATTCATATAAGTTTTACAAATAAAGGTGCCCTCAAACATTGTGATTAAACTAACTAAAACTGCTAGGCTAGTGTACACCCAGATAATTATTAAGGTCGGCCATAATAATAAAGTCAATAGATAATACTCATTGAACTCAAAAGTTTCGCTCGGCACATAAATAGCTTGAATGCGGATATTGCGGCGAAACTTTATCGTCCGTAAAATTGAGAACTGCGGAAATTAACACAGGTCAAACTTTTCGATATAATGTGTACATATCTACTGCCGTTATTCATTGGACTTTTAACTGGTTGTATGCGGTATTTACAGTGGGATTTCAAAGATTACATAGGTTATTTCATATAGAAACATTCCTTCACTTTTGTTGAAGTTCTGAGTGCTGAGCTTATCATTCTCATATGATTAGTACATTTGTTCCAGTTGACGAGGACCTCGTTGCGTGCAAATGTTGCATACAGTGCCCAAAATTACGGTTGAAATCGGTATAATTTATTAATGATAATGTTTCGAAATTTAAGACTATAGCCGTTGTTTAGTATTATAACATAATTCAAAATGGATTCTAGCACCCAACGTTTCGGCGTTGTTGAAACACAGTTGTCTATGGTGGACTGATGCGCTGTTAGTCATCGTCAGCCTATGTTCTGTAGGTAAGCTATAAATACCGGTACTACGCAAATAACAGCGGTTGAGCGCAAAACTAAGCATATAATGGGGGATCATTGATCATCAAACTGACCAAAGTATATCTCGATCTCTATGTAAAGGCGATTAAAAATGTTCAACGCGAAAAAATGACAATCTGTGAAAACATCTATGTGAATAGCGGAATGAACCACTTGGGTGTAGTTTCAAAATACTGCTATGATGCGGGAAGCCAAATGTATGAGAACCCTGCACTTTAAAAGAGAGGAGGCTTCAAACTATGCGCACACTCGTCTTAAAATGTCTTAACGCTGGTCGAAAAGCCGACGTGACGAGCTGTCCTGAACGATGGTGTTTCCAACATCCGGAAAAGTCGGGAGTTACCAACTTCAT
>JAOPUG010158455.1:0-11213 GCA_027564375.1 Micropterix facetella | reverse complement strand
GGACGACGGGGACGTGTATGATGGACTTGAGGTGTTGGCCAGTAGCCCAGCGTCGCATACCTGAGCGTGCCAACTCCCTCCCCCCAAGTGACAGGTTGCATCATTATTTTATTTTCTTTCACGCTGTGTTTGTTTTTGAAGAAAACTAGATGTTTTTGAATAGTTTACAAGTAAATATTGAAAATTGTCATCGTTTCTGGAGGAGGAAACCATAAAAATAAAAACTAAGATTACATTAAGTTTCGTTCGAGATTTGTTTTAATGTCAAATAATAATTTGTTTTTGAAATTACTGTCATCCATTGGATACATTTTAAACACCTTGATATTCGCTTGCTGCGTTCATGTCGTAATCCAAATCGAAACGCAGCGAGTGGCAGCGACGTCAAACATTAATTTGTAACATTATTCCAAATAATGACGAATAAATCAACATTAAACTAACAAGTGCTATTGTTTTCAAATTCAGCCAATAGTATTAGTCAATTTTTGATAGATATGGCATCTCCTTTAATCAGTTGTGTCCGTATTCTATGATTTATACAGCGACGGAATATAGAGAACGGTTATTAAATTTCGTTATATTTCGATAGCGGTACCGAGAGGGTTCTTAATGCCATTTAAAACGATTCTAGCTTTTCATTCACTAAAATCGATTGGATCGCGACTGTGTTCGTAATAGGGATGCTGATTGCACCTTATTTTTCATCCAATCAGTGGCGATTATCCGTTGTTTTAATTTTCATATTTCATTTGAAATTTAGTTGGTATACTAAATACGGTACCTATGTATGTATGTATGCCTATCACATTATTGACAGGTATGAATTCGGTAACTATAAATTCATTAAAATAAACATATATTTTCTAAATATTTTTTTTTTGTAGAGTTCACCCCGATATTCGTCCATCAGTCTACTGTAATGCTATAAGACATGGATCAGAAGAAGATTTTGATTTCCTCTGGAACGTAGGCTACAACACGAATGTGGCAGGTGATCAAGTAGTGATACTAAGAGCTCTGGGATGCACTCCTCATCAAAATAAGATTACTGAGTAAGTATTAATGTATTTATAGAAATAAAGTCTTATTTTCACAATAATTGTTAACGATATTGAAACGTGGATCATTCGAGGTAGATCGATAATAATAGGAAAAGTAGCTATATACATCGTCTACTTAGCCCGTCCCGTGATTGATAACCCCTGACTCATCTAAAATATCTTATAACCTATTTCAACAAATTTCTCTCATCACGATGGTTTCAAAAGTACCCATATACACTATGCTTACTCTACCTATTGGTCAAATGCTACTCCAGGCCAAGTAAACCAGGACATGGACGTCCAGCAGCACCTGTGGGACTCGGATCAAATTTGCTGCCACCTGGTGGTGCTTAGGGTCACCCAGAGAGGCTGCACACCAAATTTGGTTATTTTATTTATTTATTTATTTCACATTGTATAATTAAGTTATGGTTACTCTAGGAAAAATAATGACAATTAAATTAAAATAAAGCGACACATTGGTACATCCCACTTCCACGCAACCGGAGGCCCGTCACACATCTAATTAGGCTTATGCCTGTATCTAAATGTGCGATTTCAGACGTATTTTAATTTCGAGCTAACATATAAAGAAAAGCAATGATTTTATGTCGTAGCGATTAAAAAAGAGCACACAGTACATTTCTACCTATTTAAATTTTAAATACTAATAGCAATAATAGATCAACTTGACATCTCTCATAGAATAATATTTTTAAAGACATTAAACCACAATTGTCAGTTCTTTCCACGTTCTAGAACGCCCCGATCCCAACAACCGTTTATTTATTCTATTTTTGAAACTATCCATATTATCTAATGTTTTAGATGGTTTTTCTAGTTTGTTGTACGTTCGGGGTGCAATGTATAAAGCCTGCCCTTGTGCGAAAGTTGTTCGTACCCTTGGTATCACAAAATTGAAACCTTTTCCAGCTCTCGTAATTATTTGCTGGCTGGGTACTTGGTCATTTTTATGTTTATGGAAATCAACGAGCAGCTGTTTAACGAATACTTACCTTATATCAAGTACATGGAATTCGTTAAACAATTACTCTGAACTACATCGGGGAGGTTTTTTTATTAATGACTCTTAATAAAAGTTGTTGAGCCTTAAGGAGAGTATCAAGAGCCGACTTAGTGCAGACGCTCCAGCCAGTTATTCCGTGAACCCATAAATCCTGGCATAATGGCATGTAAACCATTCTCAGAGTAGCCTTTGATAGCACATTTTGTGCATGGAAAACATATACTAATTTTCTAGTCCTCTTCATAAGGGTTTCTATTTGTAGTTCCCAGCTAAGATTAGAATCAATTAAGATGCCTAAATATTTAACGGAATCCACTTTTTGGATAGTATGAAATTTGCATTTGGAATATTTTTGGCATATCTTATATATGCACCATATTTAACGATCATTTTATCACTTATATAGGTTGTTAATAGAGGTTACTTGAGCTGTGGCTTTAAAGTAGAAACCCTCGACACCTACGTTAACTAGAATAGGTCAAGATCGGACCACGGGAAGTCGTCGGATGGACAAACAAGCAAACGTACAGCATGCATCAGATTATATGGCCCGTTCACGACAGCCCATCCATAATACTACGGATGGGCCGAAAAAGAATATGATGTATTTGAAATGTGATGTTGCAGACGACAAAAATATACAAAATATCCTCATAATTAATATTCTTAGTTTTTTATCTCTCTTGAATGGAGAAATAAGTCTTAATAGATAAAATTACTGGAAGCTTATATAAATGAATAAATAATTGCAAAATGGAGCGGATAAACTTTGAATGAAATATTCAGGTTGATATGAGCTAATTGCTACATATTTTCCTCCCCCTTTATAATGCTAAATCATGGATGGACAATCACTCATAAACTATGCATATATAAAGATATACGTACTACTTAGGCCATACTGAACATCTTTGGATTCTGATAGAGTAAAAAACTTATAATGTTTATATTGTATTTACTGTTTTCAAAGTATTCTCCCTGAATGATAATTCAGACACTTTTTCATTCTTTGAAACCATTAGGAAAAGCAGTTGGTAGAGTCTTTTTTAGATATCTCCTTAATGGCTGCTTGAAAAGCTATCACCGCCACTTCTGGGGTCATGAACCGTATACCGCATATATTGTACACAAAAAAAATTGCAGGGTGCAACATCCGGTTTGTACGGGAGATTCGTCATCAGTTCAACGTTTGAGGCTTTCAGAAACGCCATTGTCATTTTTTAGCGGAGTGAGCGAATGCACTGTCGTAATGGAGGACTACTTTGCTGCGAGAACGCTTCTTACAAGCTGTCTCTAAAATACAGAGCAAACAAATATTAACGTACCAATCTGAACTGACTACTTTGTTTTTAAATGAAATTGTTGTGTAATGTCCCGTCTTGCTAAAAAAACGAAGAATTTATAATTTTACCAGTGCTTCAACCTTTCTTGACTTTCGTCGGCAAATCCTTTAAAGGAAAGACCCACTCCGCCGATTTACTCTTTATTTCAGATTCGTAACAGCTTTTGTCTCTTCTTGCTAAATGATATACTGCTAATGATTGCTCTCCCTCGAATTTTATTTCCATTTTATCACATCACTCTACATGTTGTCGTTTGTGAACTTCCGTTAACTCATGCAGTATATCCATTTTGAACAAAGCTTCTGAACTTTCAGATTTACGTCCACTTGTCAATGTTCAATGTTGTACGAATTTGTTCACGTCATTTTATTATTCAATTAAATTAGTTGTCGTACAGCGTCAATATTTATTACTGTTACGCTGTCGCCGGTAGGCCTTCGCGTGAATCGCTTTGGAGATGAATACATCTACGTTTGAACTCATTATACCAGAAGTACGCAGAGATAGGTACGAGATGCGGCTTCATCGCCAACTGCTATTTGAAGTCTTTGACAACTTTCTTGTCGACTTAAACCACAGCGAAAATCGTGACAATCGTACATCGAAAATTTTCTTGACAAATCCATCGTTAGGTGAACACGCAATTTTTATGGTGGCGCCACAACGAAAAAAAATGACAGACATAAGAAATAAATATGTTCTTCAGCCGAAGAGTTGCATTTTCAAGAACAGGAATTACTTTTTTAATATCTGTAATGCAAGTGGCCAGTTCCAGAAACTTTCAGTATGGTCCACGTATACGATAATTACAATTATTATTATTTCGACTTAATTTCATATTAAAATTGCAGGCTCCTAGAAAGATCTCTAAACGCCAACTACCGGATTAAGGTGCATGATACTTTGAACGTGTTCACGTGGACATTGATGGGCCGCCAACAAAACATCCCTACATCGTTCGAGTTTGTGAGAAATAACTTCCCACAAATTAGGACCATGTAAGTCTACCTGAATTAACCTTTGTTCCTTAAGAACGCACCTCAATGACATACAAACCTGATATTGGAGAAGATCATGTTAGTTTATTTTCAACTTGATATATATCAAGTCGACTATATTGTCATGATATCTGACTTATGGAAAACAACGTGGAACAATATCTTACAGCTCTTTTATGAAGATCAAATATTCTTAAAGGATTTGCCGCCATTCCCCAGAACATAACGCCATAACTTCGGGAATGGACATAGATATGATAGATGGATAGATTAGATAACAACATTATATGTACATGAATAAACAATCCCATTGACCATATTAAATTGGGGCCTAATGGGGTCGTGCAGCTTGGGCCTGATGACCAGGTGTTTTTTGGTCGGCCCGACTCACGGTTCAACTCCCATCCGGTAGCCTCCCGTAAGAGGAACTTAACCTGGAAAAGCCGTAGCGCGGATATGGGGGAATACACCCCGGGGGGCCACAGGGTGGTTGTTGCACTGGTTGGTTTTACTGGCTATTCTCGATCCGCAATATACCAGGGGGCTCTAAAATCGGAACTTTCTAAGACAGCGGGGGTAGACGTTAATCTGTTTATCTTTAGAAACGACCCGTTGGCGACCTCACCCTTTGTGAGATTGACAGAAAAATGGCGCCTCGGATCCGCGATAAATTCGTTACGAATTACCGTAAACATCAGATAGAAGCCCCTTAAGCGAATTCGAACCTGTGGAACCTATTTACTTTCAATATATTACTCAGTTTTCTTTCCAACCACATATATAAATAATAATACTTTCAAACAATACTGTTAAGCAATTCATCTTCTATTTTTGATGAACCTAACTCTAATAACCAGGTATTGATTTTCATTTTAAACGTCTTGATTATTTAAATGTTTTTAAATATAGCTACATTTTTTTTCATTAGCTACGGTGGATCTGCTCGCTTGGCCTCGGTCTTGAGTAATCTTGCTAGCTACATGGCTGATACAGATCAAATAGAGGAGGTAAAATTATGTTATTTAAAAGCTCAAATGATATTTATTTATGACCCATATGTTAAATTGACTATATTGCCATTTCATTAATTTCAGTTTGAACTATGGGTCAACCAAAACACTGGAGTGCTTGTCGGTGAGCATTTGACAGCCTTGAATGCTGCTATTGGAGCAAGGGATTCTCTTGAATGGAGTGAGACGATTGGAATCCAGGTTACGGCTTTTCTTCAAGCACGAAATGATAACTCTGGTGCAAAGGGTAGTGTAATTATATCTCTGCCTTTAATCATCATATCCGCGGTGCTAGTCTTCCTGAGACAATAGTAACTTAATTGTACTCTAAAACCGTTATTACCGAAGAGTATTTTAAGCGTGCAATAATGTTTATATTCATGCAACAGCAATAAATTATTTTGAATATATATTATATAAATAGATAAATAAAAAGATGTATTTTATATTTAATTTTTATTAAATCCCATATACATAAAAAAAAAATAAAAAGGTTCAAAGCGACAACATATGCAGTATTTTACTTTTATTGTATAATATATCGCACATATCCGACTTCTATTGATTGTATCACTCCACTGGGCGAATGTAGGTTCTAGAGTGATAGTAACTGTATAATATGGTACCTAAGTTTATTTTATAAAAGTAATTTTACATTACACAGTTGATGAATTATATAATGAAATATTCTAGGTTGATTCCTATAATATGTATGAGTATATGAATAGATATAAAATCAAGGACTATCGCGCTTGCTTCACATTATAAACAAAATAAAATGGATTCACCGAATAAGTATGTTTCAGAGTACCTTACGTAATGAGAGAGAAACTAAGGTATGTGGACCTGCCGATTAGCTGCAACGACATGCTTAATTCTAAATTAAATAATGCCTGATATCCTGCTACTCTTTGAAGAGCAACGATTATTATAAACAAATCGACGGAGTAGCCTTAGCCTTAAATGGAATATATTAAAGAACTAGCTATCAAAACTTCCAAAATTAAACCCATTTCGGAGGCACCGCTGTGTGGACGACACCTTTTGTATTCTATAGGGAATACACACACGGTGGAAGAATTCCTGAGTCATCTAAATTCCATACACCCAAAAATAAGTTTCACCTATGAAGTAGAAAAGGAAGGCTCTCTGGCATTTTTGGAGGCCAAAATGACGAGGAGAAGTGATAATACTCTCGGACATACATAATGTCCGAAACCTTTATACACGTACATATATTTGCATGTCTGCTCACACCATCATCTCTGCCATCTACATTTAGTGCAAATCTCGCTCGTCAATCGAAAAAGCAATATATGCGACGCTAAGCATTTTCCGTCATTGATAGGATTGATATTGAACATATCAATGACGATTAAACTCAGAAACTAAACAGATCACCACAATTCTTACTGTACGTCAAGGGCGTGACAAATCCAATAAGTATGATGCTAAACAAATTCGAAATTAAAGGGATATCCAAACCGCTCGATGTCTGATGCCTGTAAAGGATGTAATACCAATGCAAAACCCGGGTGTGTATAAAATCAAATTGGAAAAACAAAATGGCCCATTCGAACATCAATTATGTAAAATATTCAGCGAGGACAATCGTAGATTTATTTATTTATTTATTTATTTAGGGAAATGGACAATATTAATAACTGCCGTATATAATTACATTATCACTATTACATATTCATTGCAAACAGTAGCAAAATAGAGAGCACCGCAGTCAAGTATAATAATTGAGTCAACGCCGCCTAACTAGGCCTAGGCCCATACTAAGGCAAGCGTACCGATTTAATAATGGCTTGTGCATACGTAAGATTACATCCGTTTATAACAATTAATATTGGTATTTACACAAGATTGCGACTGCACATTACATAGCGAAAGTAATCGCTGTGTGCGGTTTTAACGTCCTATTATGTTATCTAAAGACGAATTTTACTTTCCCCGCATGATCTAGGAAGACATTGAAATAAGAGAAATTCCGAAATGCAATAGAGATGACGGTTTCAAAAATATCATTCTTTTCAAAATATTCTCAACGACCATCGCCGAGTGCAAGGGCGCGTCATAAGTGAGTGTTGAGTACAAGATGATTTTTTAAAATTCGCGCGCGCCGACCTCGCCGCTTCCGCCGTTATAATATGCGCAGTAACAGCAGCAGTGAAGCACAAAACACACATTACTTTAGAATTATAACTTATTCATGTTTGAACCAGTAGCAAAAAAGAAAGCACACTGCAGCATCTTAATATCTACGTCAATGCCGCCTAACTAGGCCTATACCGTAGGCAAACGTACCAGAAAATTAATTTACCTATGCACACGTTTGGTTATAAGAAAAACAAAAGAAATCCAAATATGTACTTACAAGTATTTAAAAAATCTTGAGATATCATTTAGAAAATAGATTTTAAATGGAATTAAAAATAAAGAAATAAAGCCAAAAATTATTTCATATAAATACATTTCCGAATTATATTTCCAAATTATCGTAAAGCGTGTGAGTAAATATATTAAAAAATACTCAAAAAAAATCATCAATAGTCAGAAAAAATAAATTTATGTTTATGAGAACCATAAAATAAAATACATCAATATAATTATATTTGGGGACGTACTATAATTTGATTGCTGTTTGTGTTTGCGATAAATTAAGACTCAAATTTAGGTAATGATTTGATTTAATATTAATTCGCATTCATGCCTGGTTTTGCTTAGCAAATATGTGTTACCATGAATATAGACTGATCTTATTTTGCCCCGATTTTTCGTCGATTTCAGTCAATTTATCTCAAAATACACCATATATCAGAGAATAGGTACAAAGTATAGGTACAAAGAATATAATAATACAATGCCTTTGATAGAATTTGGATTTCATCCGTGGCTGTTTTGTTTATATTTTTCGACCCCTCGTCATGCTCATGGTCACCTTCCTCATGTCTGACAAGAGTAGTTCACAAAGTATGTTATAATTGTTTTATCGTATAGACCTGCCCGATATCAAGAACGGTAAACTTTGGATACGTTTCTTTATCGGCAAACTTAATTGATACTTTTGCCATTGTTGCGGGAGTGACCCCCAAAACAATGACTTTTTGTTGATTACTCTTAATGGCTTTTTAAGCTTTCACCAATGGATCAAAATGTTGCTTAGCCAAACGACAAAGTTGCTTTCTGTACATTTCGAACGTCAAGGTGACATGAAAATTGCGACAATGAGAAAATTATTACCATAACCTGCATTGAACCTTGCAGTGACTAATTCATGAAATTAGGCGACTACAACCACAAAAAAAACAAAATCTGGACAACTGAAGGGCCATCCGATTTAGTGCTTAGATTGTATATGCTGCTAGAAGAATTAATATCGACGGTTTTCGCACGTGGATTAGTTATACGCAGAATGGTGATGGAATTGGATATCGGATAACGGATATCCGGATAATATCAAACCGAATATCCGGCCGATGTTTCGGTTAAACCGGGTTTGCTTATTTAGGCATCGAAGACAATACCGGCTATTTCCTATGTTCTTCTGAATAAAAATATGATTAATAATTTTGAGAAATATTTTTCTATTATACTATGAACGCTTCATTTAATATGTTATTTCTAAACAACTATGAATGGTACTTAACGGAATATTCGTTTCGATATTGCATTATATAGTTTAATATTATTAGTTAGTTTTTAATATTATAAAATTTAAAGGGCACTGGTTTAAATTTTTATCTTGGATTGTGATTATTTTGCATGTCGCCAATATCTGATGAGCCTTTTTTGATTACTGTTAAATACTTAATTTATTTTTAAAAATGATGTAATTTTACGTTTGCACAAACCATTGTTTAATTGGTACGCTTGCATTAGTAGGGGTCTAGGCCGATCGGCTGCCGTGCTCTCTATTTTGCTACTGTTCACAATTAAGCCTCTAGTAATGCTAATGAAATAATGTACTGCAATTAATAATATTATGCATTTCTTTGAATAAATAAATAAATAAATAAATAATAAATATCCGGTTTAACCGAATATTATTCGGTATTCGGATCATCGCTAATATGGATTTAAACTATGAACTAAATATAACCGGAAATCAGATTCACGTGTCTAATCGCTGGAAAATTAAATCTTAATTAATGAAAATGGATATCACTGAAATTTAATTGAAATCATTCTTTAAAACGCATATACAATAAAATATTATAGTAGTACGGTTTATACTTGACGAATTATGTATTATATTTTAAATAGTGGTACAATTGATCTCTTTCACCTAATATTTAGTTTTAATAAAGAATTCCATGAAACGCGGATTCTTAAAAATCAATGAATCTAACCTTTGTAGTTTGGACCACAATTTCTGGAACTCTCAATTATAAAATAACCAAGATTTAACAATTACTTGGAAGAATAAAATCATACAAAGATAGATACTACATAAATCATAGATATCAAAAATTTAAAGAAATATATCGATCCAATATAAATAACGGAAATTAAAGAAAATATGTGGTAAATAATAGCGTTGCAACTGTAAGAGTGAGTGAAATTTGAAGGGATGAAGCTGAATTTCTAATTTTAAGTGGTTCTGTGAGCTGATTCGCGTGTTTGTTGGTCCATTCGAAATTTTTCCTCGAGGACGTGGCGGCGTTCTCTACAGCGTTGCGCTCATCTGTAGTAAGTCTGCTCTCAGAAGTCCTCCAATCCTCAATCTGAAATTTGGAAATGATTTTCATTTGGTATTTAGAATAAATCGCTTTGCATTGTCAAATAAAGCATTACCTCTTTTAATTCATCTTCAGATTTGAAGCTAGATATCAGGCTACCCAAAGCGGACGACAAACCGTAACTGCAAAAAAGAAAATCATAAACAAGTGTTTGAAAAAGTACATTAAGATAACCGTTACATTTGAAACACTTACTTTAGCCTTACTTGTTCCAAATTAGCCTTAATGAAATCAAACACGTATTTAGCGTTCGATTTATTTTGAAGGGCACTGGAATATGCAGTTGAGGCGTCTTGTTTACGTATGAGGGATTCGTTTTTCGTAAGCTCGTTTAAGAACCTGTTGAATTTTAGAAATATTAGTAAATATGGAAAAAAAGGTATTTCCATTTTAAATTAAAACTTCTTCTAGAAATGGAGAGTATTAAAAATAGATGTAGATATTCTTAGACCACACTGAAGACAACCTTTCTCCGTTTCGAATGGGGGAAAGAATGGCACCTCTATGAGGGGCCCGTATTCTTGCCTGTATGAGGGGCATTCAAATAGAAGTGAAAATGAGGTACGTATTTCTGGAACAAAAATAAATAAATACTTATGGACAATAGCTAAGACATCTGAAATTGGTAACTGATTATCCGTACCAACACGCGTAGTTTTATCTCCTCTTAAGTTTGAAGTCCCTCGCGTCTGTATTAGATATGCCATAGATTCCATCCGATACTACTTACAATAATAGATTCCAGAATATCGACTTATTTCACGTGACGGAGACTTTTAAAGAGAACATCTGCATAAACAATCGTTAATGCGACATGACATTAAATATTGGATATTTATATATATAAATAATAGACTACAATTTGATTTTATTTTGTTTTTGCTAATTTAACAATTTAATTCTGTCTTAATTTAAGGTATTAATTTTAATTATTTAACATATTTATTTTAATGAAAACTAATTAATTCATTTTGGTACACGTTTTAGGAACCTTGATATTATTAGTTTTTTCTTAGACTTTTTTCTTTTTATTTATTATTA
>JAOPUG010158390.1:0-11228 GCA_027564375.1 Micropterix facetella | reverse complement strand
TATATATATATGTATATATGTATGTGTGTATTGTGAAACACAGCTTTATATCGATACCCCGAGCGAGTACCGGATTATAAGGTAACGTAGGACCACATATAAAAATTTCCAGGAGCTTTTGAGATATTTTGAGCTGTTCATTGATTGGCTTGAATTTTTTGTCAGCATTCCCACTTTTTCTCACTGTAAATTCTGCTAATAAAAGTGATTGGTTCACCAGCATTTCTCGTTGACTCTGATATATCTTATGAAATATTGAAATAAAAAAGTGTGTTTTCTAGTGACTTGTGTATAAGTAAGCAACATAAGTATAGACGCTCTGTCACTCGGATGTGCTTGTTAGGCATGAAGAGGCATACGTTGGTGGAATTCTCCAATGATACCTGATACTTAGAGGACACCTAGTCGGTAAGAATATTTTATTATTACATTTTTAAAAAGTTTGAAAAAATAAGAAACCAAAACTTTTTAACTCGGTCAACGCCGTAACGGACACTGGTGGGTAAATTCTACTCTCACGGCGCCAGTTGAAAAACATTGATTTTGCCAAATTTCATTGATGTATTTTTTTCGTTTAATATATAGATTTTGTATCAGAATATGTTGTTTATTTAACCCCGGCAACGTTTTATTACTTTTTACGGAGTTGTGAGCGTCGCTCACCATTGTCCGACGTGGCCGGGTGGAAATCTGATAATCCGTTGCATAGCGCCGTGCATGTCACCCATTCGCCGCACGCCCCTGTTTCCCGCGCATTCGCGTCCCCTTTTGGGCTCCGATTAGTAACCGTGAAGCAGTAGTGTATTGTATACGTGCTCAGTGTGTGATATGTGTTGTAGACGTATTGTTTTTACGAGTTTTCGTCATTATGATCGATTTCGAAGACTTCGAGATAAGCCAAGAAGACCTGTCTCAAATAGACAATATAGAAATTAATTTATTCAACAAAAGCTTCCATATAAGTTATGATTAGGAAGATAACATTGAAGTCTGCAAATCAAGACGGCGTCAAGTTATGTTATCAGGTGAGACCAGTGACATTGAAATTGTTTGTGCCATTCAACAAGATCTCACGGAAAGTTCACCGCCCTCATTATGGACAATCCCAAAGGTAATCAACGGCATGTCATTGATTTTACAGAAAATCCGGGTTTGCTGTTAAATGTACGCCTGGTAATGACAAACAAATCACCAGCTGACTTCTATGCCCTTTTGATGGTGGAAGATGTTTTACAACAAATTGTCAATGACACTAATGCTTTTGCAGTTTCTAAGATAATAAATACGCAAGTACCCACGAAGAGTGCACGCATTCGCAATTGGTCGACAATTATTTTTTCTGATATAAAAAAAAATTTGCTTGATTTTGTATATGGGCTTGATTGAGTTACCTAAAATATCCGATTATTGGCCTAGGGACGAAATCATAGGGCAAAAATTTCCACAAACCATTATGTCTCCTAACCGATTCGAATTGCTTCTGCGAATTCTCCATTTTTCACAAACAGATGAAGACAACAAGGATGATCGACTACATCACGCGAGACACTTGATGCATGTCATGAATGACAATTTTAAAAACAATTACACACCAGACAAAAGTTTTGTGCTGTTTCGAGGACGTTTAATATTTCATCAATACGACAGCAGACAAAAGCGTCATAAGTATGGTATAAAATTAGTAAAATTGTATACATTGCCAGGTTACACTTATACAATTAGTATGTATGCTGGCAAACAGAACGATGAAGTCAACACTACTCCAACCAATGTATTAATGACAGTATGTGAAGACATGTTCAACAAAGGACATACTCTGTACACAGACAACTGGTACACTAGTCGAATTAGCTCGGGAACTTCTAAAAAAAGAGACGCATCTTGCAGCAGCTTGGAAAAAAAACGACAACATTTTCCCAAAATAGTGGTTTCTACGAAGTTGAAAAAGGGGAATCCATAGCGAAAAAGATTGCTGGCGGAATAACTGTTATGAGATGGAAGGACAAACGCGATGTTATAGTTTTATCTACGAAACACTTCACTCGTTTTGTAAGAGTGATGAAATACAACAAAGTGATCTCAAAACCGGCAATTATTGTTATTTATAATAAAGTCAAGGCTACTGTTGATATATCAGACCAAATGCCAGTATACCAAACACCCCTGCAAAAACCGTAAAATGGTATAAAAAGTCGCCATAGATTTGATTTTAAATGTTGTGAATTATCTAACTCTCTATAAGAGCATCACCAAAAAAAGCATTTCAATCATTGACTTCAGAAAGGAAATTATGAAAAGTTTACTGGCTCAAGATATAATATCTGAAGTTCCTTTATCAAGGTCAAAAAAAGCAAAACATGAGCTGGAGAAAAAAGAAGAATCGTCTAAAGAAGTCCGACGTCAGTGCCAACAATGCTGCAAGGAAAACGCGACTACCAAAGGACATTTACTGGCTAGAAATACAACTAAAAATCACTACTTTTTTTAAACGTTGTCCAAACGAACATTTTCTTTGTTTAGAATGCTTTATTGAAGTTTATTATAATCACAATAATTATTGAATCGATCTCAGTTAGACGATTTTTTTATGTTAAACTTTTGATTATAGCCGTGAATGCTATTACTATAATTTCATTTATTTATTAAAAGTTTTGAATACTACATAATAGCGTGTTTTTTAAAAATATTTACATCAATGTATCGTCATGTCTATGATCATCGTTGTAAACATGTGTAATAAATAAAAGTAAAACACTCAGTAAAAATAGCTGACCAGCACAAAAAATATTTTTTTCTTAAGATTGTAATAGTTTGCAATAACCAACTAGTGTGGGGTAGCCTAGAGGGCCGCGCGGGTCCCTTTTCATATAATATAGCACACGTTTTCAGTCCGTCGGCGTGCAATAGAGTTTTAAAATCTCTCCTGACGCGCGATCACCTGTAGGCGACACGGCCCGAACGGAACAGTTTCTTGTCGCTCAACTGTGGTCGTTAAGGCTCCAATAGAAAATCTATTTATTTTAATATTTAAATTACGAAAAATAGGCTGTAAACTGCGAAAATAGTAATATTTTTGAGAAAATACTAGCTGTTAACATAAACTAAATGGCGGGTTGTTTGAAACTATGAATAGGCGATACGGTTTTATAATATGCGAAATAATAACGTTATGTCTCGATCGTGCCTAGTTGAGCTTGCGAAGAAAGTGGTGGAGACGTACTTGTGACTTGTAGTTCGAAAATATAACTATGAGAGCTAGTTTATCAGTAATTTAAAAAAAAAATGTGATAACTTCTGCATTATAACAACAATTATAGGAATCTAAAATTATTTACAGATGGCCCACCGTGTAGATTTGCGCTAATTGGTGACTATAATATCCCTTCAATTGATTGGCCTCTCCCGTCAACGGCCTCCACTTATATTCTAATAGCGCGGTTATTTCTTAATATGTTATTTTTTACTGATTTGAGGCAGCGCACAATCAAATAAATACTAAAAATCACATATCTACTAAATCTAGTTGGCACAAAATTTTCTTGCTTAATTCACAGAGGGCTACGCCCAGTTCTGGAAATAGATTTTACTTCGGAAAACCTTGCAATCATGGCTAAATCCCCGGAGAAATGCCAATTTTTTGCAAGAGTCACTATTTATCTATTAGTAATGTATTGTAGAACATTTACTTGAATCATGAACTCCATGATCTAACGGATATGGTGGACATTTCTGCTATCCAACGCTATTAAGGCATCCTTCAACCTGTTATTGTTCTCTATACTCTTTGTAAGAAAATCAATCCCACTAAATATCCCCTGTGGTGGTCGCCCGCTGTTATCTAATGAAAAAGAAATGTTATTTATCCACCGAGAAACATAAAGCAATAAAGATGATTACCGTGATTTTTCGCTGCTATGTATGCGCCTTAAATAGGAAATTCGCTAGAATCTCAATGTATTTATAGATAAGACGGAATTAGGCATGCAAAATAACTTAAAAAGCTTATGGTCATATATCCAAAAACTAAAGCAGACTGAGGAGTGCCCGGAAACAATTGAAGTGCGAGATAAAAATATAAAAAAATCTATGGCAATATACAATATGATTTCTTCCTTTTTGAGGTCGTATTTGGTAGGAGCTCTACAGCCTCCTCGTCGTCATCCTCATTGCTCTACACCCTCTTCATAACCTGTCATCGCTGTCATACCTAGTCTTAGTCACAGAAGAAATACGTAAAGGGAGTTTGGAATTAGCTTAAAAAAAAACAAGGACCTGATAGTCACCCACGCTTTATTAATGTAGAATCTCGGTTTCCTTCTTAATTATTTTCAACCGCTCCGGTATTTTTTCGGAGCAGTGGAAGCTGGATAATACCCTAGCCATAAAAATCGTAATATCAGCGACGTTGAGAACAATCGACCCACAGCCATTCATTCAGCCATTCGGGAGCTTTTCGGAAAACTAGTTGACGAATATATATGTACTATATTAAATGCGCGGTCATATAAATTTATTCGAAAATAAAACCGACTACATCGAATCTTCTTCTTTATAGCAGCTTCCTTTTCCAATATATCGACGCCCACATACAAGTTAACATATTCAATACTGATTTTAATAAAGTTTTTGATAAAATCGACTATCCATAAGTACATATCTTATGCATGTTATAACTTACACTTCAATAGAATACGCGGTGATCCTACTTATGCGCTTTTTTTGTATCTTGCTGATCAGTGCCAGGTAATTATTTCACAGGATTGCTGATCAGAGAGTGCGTAAAAAAAATAGTGCGTTCCTCAGGATTCAATTCTGCGATATCTTTTTCTGACAGTAATAACAGTTTTTTCTTATATACTCTGATGATTTAAATGAGTTCTTTAGTATTCGTTCAATTCAAGGCTTTATTAGTATTCAAACAAACCTTGACCACTTAAGCTGCTATTGTATCGACATAATCTTAACCTTAGGGTTGATAAATATGAATGCTGGTTTCACTATTGCTTACCATTTAAATGAATGCCCTCTCCAAATGGTGTTACTTATTCTTGACCTTGAAGTCTTTCAACGTCGTGAACCTTAGCCTATTCGTGAAAGTGAAGTCTACTTTGACTCCAAATATCTCTTGTCGAGAGCATAATTAGAGGGATACAAATCGATGTAGTTTGTTCCGGGTAACAATATTATTGCTCAAAGAGATTCATTTCTTCTGCTCTACAAAACAGTTGTACCCTCTAAATAGCCTGCTCAATTTGGAATCATTTTTATTCTAGTTATTCCGATGAGCTATAGATAATTTTTGAAACGTTTCTTCGAACCTTTTAGTTTCGCAAAAGTAAGCTTCATAAATCATGCGCGAAACATCTGGTTCAGTACAACGAATTGAATCTGAGAGAGGCGTGTTTTCTCGACATGATATCACACCATGCGTAAAGCCATAATACATAGATTCGACTGTCCTAGCCTCGTCCGATAGTTTATTTTTCATGTTCCACGACGGTTCTTTAGTCAGGAGGATTTCTTCCACCTCACAAAACCAAACACTAATTTTGGGTAAAGAGAGCCGCTTTATGGAATGTTTAGCCCATGAAACAAGATTTTTCCGAAAGCGGACAACCACATTTTGAAAGCACTACCTAGAAGCCGAACCCCTTCACTCACCCGTATAATATATCAGTATTGAATATTATTACTATTATTATTATAATAAAATAGTTATTATTGTATAAATATCTTTGATAAAATATAACCACCGTAATATTATTATTATTTAATTTTGTTTACAATTCACTGTTAGACCGTTTTTGTGATTATGTATTTTTAACTATTTAACTACGAGAATTTAAGGGTAGAAGCAATGTAACATTTTCGACATAACATTTAGATATCTACAATAATCACCTCTCTGTACTCGTTTTTTCCCTATGGATATTAAAAAAAAAATAAACTTGCGGCAGAATCAAACTTAACAATTTTTATTTTTATACTTACATGTTGTATTCTTTGTACAGGTATAGGTAGTAGCAATGAGAGTTGCAGTGAGATATATGCCGGCACGGGGCCCTTCTCAGAGCCCGAGACGTCCGAATTGGCATCGTTTGTCGAAGACATTGCCCAAGACTTGGTAGCGTATTTATGCCTTCATTCATATGGACAACTTTGGATGCTGCCTTTTGGAAATACTACCGAACATTTGGCTAACTACGATCAGGCAGTAAGTACCTACCTATCAATGGCTCGGTAAACCATCGTCACAGTTGACAGTTAGAAATCATGAAATATGAGGAAAATTAATAGTAAATCTCTTTATAAAAGTAAACATCTTTATTGTGACAAATAGCAGCGAATCTTATCATCGTTCTTGCTTCGCTGTGCTAAATGCGTCAATTTTTTATGTAACTTTCTAGTATCGTATCGCGGAGGAAGGCACAGAAGCGCTAGCGAAGAGATATGGAACTGAGTATGTCATCGGGAATATTGCAGAAATATTGTGTAAGAGCTTTTTCTTTCTATAATATTACAATTAAAGAGAATGACCAAAATTACATGGGACATAGGCCCACTCCACTAAAACTGATGTATATGTCAATGAAAATATATTTTTTGTTGGATATATATTAATATAATAGCTCCTCTCGAACCGCTGCCTGTTATAATTATAGCATCCTGAATATGGTCCTTTAATAACACCTTGATATTATTTGTTTTTCAATACAGGACCAGCAAAACATAATTTAATTAAGCAAACCTAACGTTTTTTTTTAAATATTTTTTTTAAAAGCTGACGTTTTATATTCTTAACTTAATATTCCACAATCAGATAATTTAAAAACATAGGAGGTGCATTAAAAGGCTGTTATCTACAAACACCCAGAGGCACAACATATATATCATAGTGCCCAACTTCCTACAGTACATGTTAAAAAATAAAGTAAATAAATTTATTTCAAAAATATTATTTATAACATAATTGTCAAATTTTAAATGTCTGTCGCATTACCGATTAAATGTATGTATATGCTCTCCTTACATACATATACTCTCCTTCATAACCTGATATTCTGGAACCGATTATTGTAATCGACATTACGCGGTATGTGATGGATTTCAGGAATATCTAGTAAAGACGCGAGGGACCTCGAACGCATGAGGAGAGCGAACTACTCATGGTGGTACATAAAATGATAAATTCTCTGGAAAATACGGGTTTTCCAAGTTGTTAATTTTATGTATCAGTACCATATATGCCATATCCGTGGTACGGCGATTCTCCAAAGAAGAAATATTAAAGTGATTCAGTCTGACCTCGTACGTTTCCCCTCGTAGTTTCAGTTCCAGGGTTATACGGATGCCACCTCACACACGGTTGTCATTATGTCCCCTATGATCTACCAATGATCTGCCAATTCACCATCCAGCATTCCGTTTGTAAACCAGGTTTCGGAAATCGCTTTAAGATAATAATGTGAGACGACGTTGTAATAAAACATTTCAGTTTTAGTCCTCAGCCCTATAACTTTTGCATAAAAAAATATCATATTAATCTCCGTAATAAACGTAAATCATAATGTATATCAAGATTTCATTGTAAATTAATTTCTTTAGAATATCTCGCATGCTTAGAAACAGTTTACCATAATCACGATTTCGACGATAATTAAATTTAAAATGTCTAAAGTCTAAAAAGGATAAGATGTTCAATTTTATTGCAATAATACAACCTATTCACAGGTTGGCATCGACAACACTTTCAAAAAATACATACATTATTGTCAACTAAAAAAGATAAAGTGATTTTAATTATTGTTACCGCTAGGATATTTTGTTATACATATGAAAAATCTTTGGTTATGACTGCGTAGGAGGTATTATAGCCGTTTCCTGTATACTCAGTGTGGATAACATTTTTATTATGACGTAGTATACGTAAACATTTCGTCCGGTGATCTTTAGCTGTAGAAGTAAGCGAACGAAATTGGATAATATTTATACTGTACTTAGAGGATGTTTTCAATATAAAAAGAAAAATCTATATCGTATTAGTTGGTTTATTCACCAGCCATCATTTTACTACAAAGCTTACTATTTCAAAAACTTTCAGACATATGCTAGCAATGTTCTAAGTCATATCTCATGACGTTCCCTAACAGTCCAATTAGACCAGAAAACGTGTAGTAAATGTATGTTTTGTCACTTTTAGATTTTACGACAGGAACAACTACAGATTGGATAAAGGATAAGTTTGAAAGTCCGATCGTATATGTGTTGGAGATGCGCGGAGGACCACAGATCGGCTTTATTCTTCCTAAAGATCAGATTATACCTAATTGCGAGGAAGTCATGGATGGGATCATAGCTGCACTTATAGCGGGTGCCAGTCCTGAAGAGGATTTGTGGTCGATCGACGATGTTAACATGATAATGGGAACGCAAATCGACATCTCTGATCAACAGCAACAACAACAACAGACGCAAGATCAGCAGCAACAGGACGATCTACAACAACAGGCACCAGAACAACAAGCGCAACAACCACAGCAGCAGCAGCAGCCGCAACCGCAGCAGCAGCCGCAACCGCAGCAGCAGCCGCAACCGCAGCAGCAGCCTCAACCGCAGCAGCAGCCGCAACCGCAGCAGCAGCCGCAACCGCAGCAGCAGCCGCAACCGCAGCAGCAGCCGCAACCGCAGCAACAGCCACAACAACAACCTCTTACTCCTGAATAGCAGCAGCAACAGCAGCACCAGCAACAACAACAGCAACCACAACAACAGCAACCTCAGCAGCAGCTACAACAACAGGAGCAGCAGCAACAACAACAACAACAGCAACCTCAGCAGCAGCAGTAGAAGCAACAACAACAGGAGAAACAGCAGCAGCAGCAGCAACAACAACCTGTTGCTCCTGAGCAGCAAAAGCAGCAACCGCAGCAGCAACAGCAGCAGCAGCAACAACAACAACAGCAGCAACAGCAGCAACAACAACAACCTGTTGCTCCTGAGTAGCAGTAGTAGCCGCAACAGCAGCAGATACAGCAAGGGCAGATCCAACAAGACCGTCGACTGCGTCAATCAACTCATCTTGCTTCAGAAGCTCGACATTAGAGTTACGGCATTAGAGATAAAGATCTACGACACTAGAATCTTACTTATAATGTCGGACGCAAGCCACTAAAGTCCAAAATAGCTTCAGTGATCCCCAGAAAATTACTAAATGAGTAACGCAAGGGTCCATTCAAGAACTTTTTATTTTTCTTGTATACATCAAGGATATGCCAGATTGTGAGATTTCAAATAACCACGAAATTGTTCTGTTCGCAGATGATGCCTTACTAATTTTCAGCAATGCCAAATTTGAAATCCTAGTTAAGCGAATGGATGTTATCGTGGAAAAGCTAGGTACTTAATTCTAATTAAATCAATTATTTATTAGTATATCTAAATCAAACTCCAAAAGTTTCTCTCTTAGGCCGTCCTAAAATAATTTCATCAGAATTCGCTATGGTGATAACGTGTTAGATAACCTTGATCATACTAAATCTCTTGATGGCAATCTGCAATGGTCAACTCACCTAAAAGAACTGAGCAACGCCACATTTGCTATCAAAAAATTAAATTATTATGCGGCTTTGAAGCTGCGAAATCTGTTTACGTTGTGTATTTCTATTCTGTATTTTTATAGACTCATATTCTGGAGAAGGGCGGCAAATGTTATGAGGATATTTTTCTTACAAAAACGAGCAGTTAGAAATGTGTTCACGATGTCTTCGCTAATATTAATGAAGCATAACTCAGTACTTCATCGAATTTATTATTATAACTATATAAGCCGAGAATGACTATCAAAACATCATGTATAAAAGAGACAAATATCCCAACTACTTCAACTAACTAGGACAGTCATTCGCATAATACGCGAACTAAAGGGTCTTGTGTCATTTCAAAGCGTGATTGAGTAAAGTTCGAAATAGCTTTCTTTGTCAATCTAACCTATTTTACAATAAGTTGCCATTATGTAAAATAGGTTAGAGGTCTTGGGGAGGTTAACTTTAAGAAAATGGTGAAGTATATTTTAATTAAAACCCAATTTATGGCACTAAGGACTTTGACAATATAGAATTTTCCTTAGACTTTCTTGACTATCCTTATTCTTTCTGTTGTTGATTATTATAACATCATTGTGAATTTTTACTCTGACTATTGGCAATTGGCTGTTATTAGTAATATGTTACTATTTTTTTTTGTTTTTTTTTAATTATTTTCCATAAATAATTAAAATTGCTAAAAATATTAAATAATTTGATTATTAGTATTATTGTCCATATGATATTTTGTGAAATTATTAAATCATTTTGTATGAAAATATCAGAAAATGTTGATATCTCTCCTAGAATATCTGCACTCGAATGTTTAATGTTCTTATTTATATACCATATATAGTGTAAGTACATATATACCACTTTAGTAGTAAGCATTGTTAATTTTGACTGACAAAGTAGGAACTCTTATCAATTGGTTTATATAAAATAAAAAAAATAAAAAAAAGGCAAGCTTTGTGATAGGGTCATTATGTACTGCTAGACTTGTGATGTTTTGCTATTTTTATATTAAAATATAAAAACTATTTATGGATTTTTATATAAAACTATCCTCATATTAGAGTTACTAAAGGTCTGCCGAAGATAACGAAAACCCAATAAGCCTCAAGTTTGTGACGAACTAGTCGTCACGGAAATTAGGATTTTAGGAACATAAATATTTCACTTATAAATGTCACAAAAGGGCTACGTCGATCGCAACATGCGATAAAACGCCAAACCGCGTACGTCCCTATCTTCTAGAACATTCGGCAAAATTGCCAGTATTTTAAATTTAAAAATTCGCGTAATTTAATTTCTTTTATTATTGCTCTCGACGACCAACCTCCGGAGAGGACGGTCGACTCCTCCGCCGGTTTGCCGGCCAAATGGCCGGCAAACCATTCAGTTAACGGCAACCGAAGACGGCGCAATCCATCGTTTTGTTAAGCTACATTATTAGAATCGTTCGTCGTTGCTCGGCCAAAGTACCGAGGCAAATTCAGTGGGACCCGGCAGCAACTCCATCACCAAACCCAGTCTCCGCGGACAGGAACCCGACAGCCAGGCGAGTTTCGTTTCTTCTGACTGCCCCCAGAGACCCAATTTTGTTTCGTGAGAGTTTGCCAGAGATTTCAGTTCAGTTCCCTTTTT
>JAOPUG010158362.1:0-11235 GCA_027564375.1 Micropterix facetella | reverse complement strand
TTTTTGACCATAGTATCTGTCAAAGCAATGGGCCGAGCGTCCTTTGGTCCAGTGGTAACTGGGACTTTCGGAATTAAGATGACTGTTGCTCAGCCAAAGTTCTGTGGGACTACACCGCTATTCCATTGTGTCGGAAGATAGATCCTAAATATTGCCGAAGGTAGGGGCACTTTTTGTATACTATGTAAGGAATACCATCGGCACCCGGAGTTGAACCCGGCGGCTTTCTCATTATTTGAGTGTGAATCTCATCTAGGGATGGAAATTGAGAGGCAAAGGCTATACGTAGGCAGATGCAGAAGTGTAATGCCCGGTGGGGGGCTGTACTTATGGGACCGCATTGGATCCGCATACATAGTCGAGAAATAGTCCGTGGCCATTTGTTCAGGGATTTAGATCTTATTATTGTGGCAGACAAAACCTTTTTGCTGTAATTGAAATTGATATTTGTCGAACAGGGCTTCCTTGCAGCTGAGAAATGCTGCCTTGCACTTGTTATTTTACTTTGCTACGCTCTGAATTAGTTTTAGTATGGAGCGGTACACGTGCGAGAAGTTGTGTCAGAGGTCCTTTTCTCCAGCTATCTTAGCTTTATGTAACTGGTGATGAAGTAGCCGTTTTTGCCTACATAGATTTGCCTTGAATGCATTTTCTCTGTGAACCGGGTCAACATGGATTGATTATGATGAGAAATTCTCAATCCTCTTTTGCAAGTGAAGGGAGTTTTAAAGGAGGGAAAGAGGCGATTGGCGCAGGTAACGCAGGCCGGTCGGGTAACAGAATGTGGGCAAATGTGGAATCTAGGAACGTGTGAGGTTCTAATCTGTCCGTGACTCCTTGCGACGGTTTAAGACACTGACCTGCAGCATCGCTATCATCATGCCCAGCAATGTGCTTTTCTAGCCATGCCCGCCGCTTGTAATTCTTCCTGCCAATCGGGTAAGCAATGTCCAGTTTTCTCGCCGTATCGTTGTGTGGGGTTTTGGCCGAGGCAGCGAGAATTCTCCTCCTCCCCCCTGATAGGCCACAGGCCACACAGAGTGTTAATTTTAGCATTTCCGGATTTTTATCTCCTTGCTCATATCCCAGATGTGGTTCAAATTCCACCCCAGATAAAGTAAATACAAACGGAGTTGTAATGGAATTCACCGACCGGAGTCGGCCCATCATAATACTATTGTTACATTTCTGGTGGGTTAGCGGTGGACTCTGGACTAACAATCACCTATGGTAATTTTAGGACAGTTTGCTATATGTGACCGTTCACCTTACCACCCATTCATTCCTCCTTCGAAGCCACAGGATTTGAGATGCAGAAATTGCGATGTTATCAGTCTTCTCCAGCCGAATTCCATTAGTTAGAACTGTAGGTGTATCTATGGGTACTTATTGACTATCATGTACTTGGTCTTTGTGGTGTTCAACTTCAACTTCGAACTAAATATATAACGTTAATCACTAGATTCAAAGAGCTTATCCAATCGGTTTTTTAACTAGTTTACATTCTTATATTTAATCACTTCCTGTGTGGATAGTTTCAATTGTGCACAATCTATTTGAGATAAAATGCTTCTAAATATTTGTGTAAAATACTATCTTGGCCATTTTCAAATAGTGTCCTAAGGTGGAGTATGCTTAGGAGGTCACTGCAGCTATAATTGTCCAGTCGCCATCCCAAGAGGTTGCCTGCCGCGTTGCTAATTCCTACCATTTTTACTCCTCCCCATTCCCATAAATAACGCTCCGCTCTATCCCGATAGTGAAAAGGAGTTTTAAGGAATTTTTAAATGAAGTGTATTGTGTCACAATAGACGCCAGACGTACCGGCCTCGCTATCACTTTGTCGGGGTCGCTCGATATTGGTCCCATGAAAGGTACTCTTTTAATAAATATTTGTTAACCTTGATACTCATTTGAAGATGTCTGTCAAGCATAATACCGAATACAAAAAAAGGACCATCCGGGTTTTCCGCCATCGGGACAACATCTGCTGGAACTGCAATCTCCAGCACAGGCGGAAACCTAAATGACGTCTTAAAGTAATAGGATCCCTAAAAAAATATATGAGCTTCCTCTCAGGAAATGCATGCGAATTAACAGGCATAATAACGTCGCTGGGCTTTATTAATAAAAAAAATAGATGATTATGACTGTACATTCAAACTATACGACAAGAAACTGAAAAAGGTGGATGACATGGAGAATGAAATCATGCAACTACACGCATCTCTCGCATTGAAAAAAAAAACCATAGAGGACTGGGAACAATTCGTGACGATGGGTCAGAATATCGAGATTTGCGGTGTACAAATGAAGATGTGAAGCATCACTAATCTGGCATCAAAGTCGAAAGTCGAGACATTGAGTTTGCGGTTAGAGTCGCGAAACGCGAACCTAAGAAGAACGGCTCATCTAGGAACATTATAACAAAATTTCATGATGGGTCCATCAGACACATTAATCTCCAAAGCACGGAACTTCAAACATCTTAAAACGGATATTTTTGGCATCTCTGGTACGCCTAAACAGATCTATATAAACGATCACTTAATGGTCACTAACAAGGACTTGCTGCATTGAACAAGACTGCTGGCGAAGGAATTAGGGTTTCAGCACCTGGTGAGGGTGAGGAACTGCAGCATCTACGTCCAGCGAAACAACGTCTCGAACAACCAATGTAGCAAAGGTGTCAGATCTGAAAAAAAATTAAGAGTTAAACCTATTCTCACGCCACAAGTTCCTACTCTAATAATTTTTAGTTCCTTTTAGCTATCATGATTTATTTAAAACACTCACTTCTGTTATTTTACAATCCTCTAACACCATGTAGTGTATCTTATAATTGCCTATGTTTATTATTTCAATACAATAAACACTCTATAGACAATATTAACATTATAATAATACAACTTTACTAATTAAATATAACATATAAATTCACATTTGCTAGCTTTTCTTGTGAAAATATAATGTTTTAAGCAAAGTTGTGTTTGCCTGTTCTTTTAATGCTTACTACCACCTTCTGTCCTTAACAGAAAATCACTCATATCTTGTTGCTGCCGATTCGATTGGTAAGTACGATATACATACCATGCCAATTGCATATATTATGTCTCATAAGTCATATTACTGTGGACACGCACGACTTCAGCTTTGTTGTATCATTTTGTTAATAATATTATGCTTATTTGGTCATTTTGGAGTAATGGCAAAGATGCCGGCCTCTATCGATTGAAATATTTTTGTGTTTATTTATTTTATGTAACACAACTTATAATACTTCTCATGCACTTCTGTACCCTATACAGCTTATAAATCTATTGCAGTATCTCCTGCCACAACAATAATGAAAATATTTGAAGCCCAGATAGCATGTTACTTATTTAACTAATTAAATTAATTATCTAGCCTGGTATTACTAGCACTCATATACGTTAGTAAGTAGGTATATTATATTACTGTAGATTCAGTTTTTATACGGTAAAAAGACAAATAACCAACAAGAAATTTTCATTGTTTAAATTAAAACATTCAAAAGGTGTGGCTACAGCGCTGTATTATTACTGCTCTAATGGAGGTCATGAATGGTCTTAACATCTATTAACAGAACGTTGATGAGCTTCGCACTAAAACTTTATCTTTCTCCCAAAATGTATTGCTTCATGACTACGCGCCTCGAGACATGGCCTAACAGTTGACTTTTTCGGCGGAGAAATAATAATTCGCTACAGTTACTTGCTTCGATACTTCCGGAGCCTTAGTATTGGACAGAATCGAGGTTTTGGTTATTATGGAGTTTGCATAGAGGGAAGTTAGGATTTCAAACTAATTTATTGAATTATGTAACATCTACAATAAATGCATAAATAGGATGTGTCGAGACTTTAATAAAATAATAATCATGAATATGAAATAATCTAAACAATTTCAAAACAAAACACCCAAGAAGCATCTATCTGTCTGATAAGGTTAAACTCAAGAATCACTTGAAGGATTTCGATGCGGTTTTCACTGTTCATTAGAGCGTTTTCTATAAAGGCTTGTGGTTTATGTGCAAAATCATCAATATATCTAAAAGTGGGTGAAAGTGGCAAGTTAACTGTTAAGTGGATGAAAATCAGCTGTGCGTGTGGTTTTTAGACATTCTGTCCGACTCTTAGATCGCGATAAACTCGAGAACCGCTAGACATATTCTAATTTAGTTTTCACTACTGGTTAAGCTATATTTCGGGGAAGGTTTAACTGTAAAGAACATCAATATTTATACAAATTGAGTTATGTGACGAGTTAAATAATTTAGTTAATGGAAAACAGCTACGCATGCGATTCGTAAACTTGTCAAAAGCTAAAGTGTTGACATATATATCGAGGGTCTCAAGCCATAGGGGCTTATCCACATAACTATTACTTTTCTGGAGAGGCAAAAAACTTGATAAGTTTTCTTGTGATTAAGCCAACTTGTATATTTGCATGTGCTTTTATACACAATTTTGATTATATGAAATGGTTGGTTGGCTAACAATGGAATGAAAGGGAATTAAAAATGATAAATCCCATTTTTGTATATCCCTATGATTTGAGACCCACAATATATTTTTTAAATTTTATCTGGAAAGTCGATTTTGGTAAATCGACTGCTACGTATTTCAAATTGATACGTTTGATATTTTCCTAGATATGAGCCAAAACAACAACTGCTTCAAAACAACTGAACAGCTTTTAAAATCAAAATATTTTTATAGCAACCTATTCATCCTTACAAAAATGCTTCCTTTTGTCAGATCTGGCATCTAATGTAGAGAGAATATGTCCTTTACAATATGTAGTTATCTTCATTGGTTGAGCGTTAAAATCCTATGCAGCAATGCATAAGGACTAGCCTATATTGCTTGCCCCATCAAGGCGTAATTTTTACGGAGATAACACAGCCAATGTGTATAATACAGAGGCATTTTATAAAACATACACTGGATAATCAATGACATTCTTGGAATATTGCCAATATTAAGATAAAAATACCTCACTAAGTTAACCAATAAATTTGTTCGTATTCCTTAATTAGAGTATGCACAGTTTTGGCCAGGAATTTAACTGAAATTTTGTTCGACATTCCAACCTCATCACAAACAATATACACCCTTGTGCATATTAATCTGAACACTGGTAATTTTAGTCAAATAATGGTTTTATTCATGAAAATCATACATAAATAAAATTGAGCTTATAAATTACTCTTTTTGTCTTGAGTCCTCCTTTAGCTTGATTAGCAACTGTATACGCTTCGGAATTGATTCCACCAACTTTTGACAGTTTTCACGAATATTCGGATCTCTGTACCATGCCTCAATTACAGCATTTACGAGCTTTTCTGTTGTAGTGCATTCCATTTTTCTTAGCCTTGCTTTACAGATTGACAACAAATTTTCAATTGGATTTAATCTGGTGAGTTTCCAGGCCAGTCCAAACAAGTAATGCTGTTATCGGCAAGGAATTTCTTTACCAACTTAGAAGCATGGCAAGGAGCCAAGTCTTGTTGAAATATTGGGGTCTGGGTTGGAATTTTGTTCAGCTCATGTAGCATTCTATCTTTCAAAACTTCGATGTATTTTACACCATTCATCATTCCTGTTATCGGAACTAATGCACCATTGCCATAAAATGAGAAGCAACCCCAAAACATTTTCATGACTGGATGTTTTACCAATTGCTGGAGAAAGTGGTTCTCCGTCTGCCCTGTGAACGAATTGGTAATGCACACCCTGGACAAGAAAGTGATTCTCATCAGAAAATAAAACGTTTTTCCATTCCTCACAAGTCCATAGCTTATATTTTTGTACCCATGTCAACCTTTTTTTCTTCGTAGTATTTGTAAGAAGCTGTTTTTTAAGGGTCTCTTAGCATTAAGCCCACTCTCCAAGAGTCTTCGACATACCGTAGATGTGTGCATGATCGTCCCAGAAGCTGCAAGCTCTTTTTGTAAGTTGTCACTAGCCTTGTGTGGGTTAATTTTACTATTGCGAAACAAAATGGTGTAATCTTTCGTCGTAGTTTTCCTTTTGCAGCTACATTTTCCAATTCTTTGTTGTAACATTGAACCAGATTCCCTGTGAAGCCGTATGATGGCATTAGTTGAACCCAGTGATATGCCACATTCCTCAGATATTCGTCTTTGACTTATCGATGTGTGCTCTGAAAGAGCAATCACCTTGTTGCAGATTTTCAACGAGATATCCATCGCTTTCGTAGGTATGAATTACAACCGAAAATCTTCAAAAAGTCCCCGACGGACACAATGCGAGAAAAACACTAAAATCCACGAACAACAAGGGCAAGCTCTTAGATTAGTGACATTTCACAGTATAAAACAGCGTTGCCACATAAAATGGATTTTACTTGCCGTATGAATTATTTCATAGTGTTCAGATTAATTTGCACAAGGGTGTAATTATGTATTTATTAAAACTTCCCGTTCGAAGCAGCATTTTTGGTATGCGATTGGTTCGCATGTGCAGAGTTCAGTCTGCCGTTTAAGCATTCGCTTTGCGAAATCTGCAATCAAAATATTCGGCGATACACATGTTTTTTACATGGTAGTTACTGGCCAGTGAACGGTAAAAGAATCTGCTTTATTTTGAGAAAAGCTTTTTTTAAAAAAATTGAGCTTCGTATGGACGCTCTTTCAGGCGGTGCGTCGTTTAATTCACACCTTTTAGGAACAGTCGCCAATACGCCACCTAGCTGGAGAAAACGGCAGTGAACATCGCAATGTTTGTATTTTGAATTGGTCGTTTGATTACAAGTCGATAGAGTCGTCCGTACAACGCTACACGCACCGTATTTGCATGTGCATGACACATCTCTACCGAGCTGACAGATCGGTTCACTGGATCCGTCATCGGCATTAAAAAGAGACGGCCGTTTCTTTTTCGCTGAGGAAATGTATTTTATCTCTAATAAAGCGTGGAGTTTTTGAGTGGCTACTTAATTGGACGTTAATAGATTGAACGTTATGATTTTAAATGACATTTTAACATCTAATCGAATATTTCCCGTTTTTGAGGTTATATCTTTCGGTACGTCGATATGTGTTTGAGAAGGCTCATTCGTAGTATATTATAGACGAGGAAAGTTGTCTTTCTCGCCGGAAAATGGCGAGAAACGATTTGTTCGAACTGTTTTTTGATCCAATCTTTCTAAAATGTTTGAAACACGCCGAAAGTGGACTTACGAATGAAGGTAAAGTTTCTGACTAAACATCGATATTTTGGTTAAGGGGAGCGGAATATGGTAGCTGTGGTTAACGCGTGCCGGAAAATTCTGAATTGAGAGATATCAAAGGGTTTTCGATTGTTTTACTGTGACTTGGTATTGATATGTACCTTTTTTTTAAAAAAATGACAGGAGATAAAAAAAACAGTTTACGGAAAAATATTGTTAGATAACCCTATTAGCAAAAAGGGCAGGGTTTCCAAAATGACAGCTGCTAAAACTACACGAAACAATTCAGAAATGCCTCTAAGCACCCCAGAAGCAATGTATTTTCCCGATTTGTTCTCGGGCAAAAGTCGGAAAATTTGCCGCAAAAAAAACGCAGCCGCAAAAAAACTGATATTACATTGTTTTATTTATTTAGCTCACAATTGGGTCATGTTGATAGTTGAGAAGCAACCAATTTTTTATTTAATAAATTTTACGTTTTTACATTAAAACACTAAATTGTTAACGTAAATGTGACCTTTTAGCAGTGTCTTACATTTAGGAGCTTTGTAGAAAATGAAAGAACTATGTTATTTTACTTATTATTCATCAATGCTTCATCAATATTTCTTTTGTTTATTTTATTTGCAGCTGTCATACACAAAATTACAAATTGAAACTGAAAATAGACAAAGACTGCAATAAAACTACATACGCTGCAATTTAGGGGTATCCTCAGGATATCTCTTAACCTAGTTTTCAGGATATATTCAATATCTGACATGCTGTCCCAGTTCTCATCAACTATATAATATAGCCTGATTTTTATTAGAGTTATACATGTTATTTGATCATTTTTGTTATTTCAGGCTCTGGACAGCTGCCACAGTTGCATATCAGCTACAAGCCTCAGAAAATTTCACCAAAATCGCAGGGGCTTGTCAGGCATCTCCTTCATGACAAGATTAAAGATGCTTATATCCATCCACAGGTAATTTGTTATAGTTTGTAGTTGTATTAGGGATGGGGGATATGGATTTAATACGGTTAATAAAACATGAACAATCAATGGTGCGCCAAACATCAATTGATCACCATATAAGCTGATATCTGACTTTATAAGCAATACAATAGAAGAGAAACTCATGTTGAGAAAAGGGTTTATATTGTATTTATAGTTTTTCATAGTATTCTCCCTAACAATTTATCCCATAACCTTTTTCATTCCTTGAAACTATTGAGAAAAGCAGTTGGATCTCCTCAATGGCTTTTCGGAACATTATCTCTGCCGCTTCTGAAGTCGACCATATACCTCGAAGTTATCCTTAATTTTTGGAAACAAAAAGAATCGCAGGGTGCAAGGTCTGGGATGTATGGGGTGCATCATCAATTCCACGTTTTAGGTCTTCTAAAACGTCATCATCTTAGCGGAGTGGGCAGATGCAATGTCATGATGGAGGACTACTCTGCTGCGAGGACGCTTTTCACAAACTTTTTCTAGAACACTGGGCAAGCAAATATTAATGTACGAGGCATGTTCAGAAAGTAAGTGTACTGTGACCATAACGATCTGTGGTTTTTTGTTTTTTGAGGGTTGGCAACACAGTGGAAGAGGGAGATCTCCTGTCCAGAGCGAGCATCACAGGAACACGGCAGTACGTAAATTCACGTTGTAGTGTCCAGTTGCATGAAAGATGTCGGTAAGAAATCGCTGAATTCGTTCCGAGAAATCGCTGAATGCGGAAGGAATACACCTACCGAAAGTTTTTCGCGAATCAAAACGGTTTACGGCGAAGGTGTTATGAACAGAACAAATGTGTTTAAGTAGTATAGGGAGTTTAGTGAAGGCAGAACAAATGTTCATGACGAACAGAGGAGTGCAAGACCATCCGTTTTGACTGATGAGTTGGTGCAAAAAATCGAGGAAACTGTTCGTAAAGATTGACACTGGATGAAATTTCTGCAATATTTCCACCACTCTCTAGAACTCTCTTATACGAAACACTGGGGATAAACGCTGAGATAACTGTGCGTAAGATGGTTCCCAAAACAGCTGACAGAGCAGCTCAAGAAAAATTGAGCCAATAGCGCCCGCGAGTTTCTTGAGCGACTTGAATTGGAAGTGAGGATCTTCTGTGCTCTATTGTGACTGGAGATGCCTGAGACAAAAAGATAGTCATCACAGTGGCGTCACATCAATTCCCCCAATCTGCCAAAAAATTCAAAACCACAATTTCAGGCAATAAAATCATGGCCTCAGTGTTTTGGGACCAAAAAGGCATTATTTCGGTCGACTTTCTGCCTCAGAAGTGGCCAGCAATGCACAGCGCATTGTGAGACCCTAAAACAACTCAAAAAGAGAATTCAGAATAAAAGGAGGGGAATGCTGATGAGAGGAGTGTGTTTGTTGCACGACAACGCCCATCCTCACACAGCTTTAGCCACCAAGGCGCTCTTGGACTCATTTGGATGGGATAATTTGAACCACCCCATGTATTCTCCTGACTGATGCCTTCAGATTATCATCTTTTCACCTCCCTGAAGGCACACATGGGTGGAAGTAAATTTTCAACCGACGAGCAGGTGCAGAAGTGGAGAGGTTCTGAAGTGGGGGAAGGAGCAGCGGGAGAGTTCTTCGATGAGGGCATAAAGAAGCTTGTACCACGTCTAACCGCAAGCATTGAACGGGATGGTGATTATGTGGAAAAATAGTCAAGAAGTGTATCAGCAATACACTGTATTTTTTTTTTTCAAATACACATTTTCTAAAAAAATATTAAAATCGTGTTCACTTACTTTCTGAACATGCCTCGTACCAATTAGGCCAGACAAATAAACTTAAAAAAGGGGGTATTAATTGCATTAATTCATAAACACGATTTTCTTTTTTTATTCCATCGAGTGCCTAAATATAACACTTAATTTAAAAAATCTAACAAATCGTATGTGTGCATTTCTATATATTTTTTTTTTTTTGGGTATTTCATTGGGTAAAAAACATAACTACATTATGTTGATTTCTAGACATTAACGACCCTGTTCTTTACCCAGTTTCAAAAAATCCAACGACCCTGTTATCACAGCTTAATTTTTTAAAATTCAAAAACATCTTTTTATTCCTGTCTCTTAGGATAAAAATCATAACTGCGAGTTTTCTTTGTAAATAAAATAGGCAGTCACGGAGGAATGCGATAAATACTTATCCAACAGATTCATCCACGGGACTATAGCTAAACTAAATATCGGCTATAAAACCTTCGAAAAAATCATTGATGGATATGGAAAGAATGACAAAACTACAAAAAACACAGAACGGCTAGAAAGATAGAATGGGCACATATACGCAGATGTCATTTTCAGCGATTATATGCCTGTGACTTGTAGTCAACAACATTTTGTTTCTAATGAAAATAACAAAAACAGACTAATAATGTCGTTGACAGATAAAATAAAGAGAGAGGAATATTCGTGAACAAAGTACAGATGATGCCGATATTCTCGTAGTTAATACAACCATTGAAAAGGCACAAAGTTGTGACTCGGTTGTGATAATAGGAGAAGATATTGACCTACTAGGTATTTTAACCGGGACTACATCTGCTACAAACATTTACATAGAAAAACCAGAAAAAGGGAGGGTTGAAACAAGAAGATATTCAGTACAAAGTCTAAAGAACAATGCATTTCGTGAACATATTTTATTTATACACGCTATGTCATTACATTGGCTATGTTCAGACAAGGGAAAAAAGTAGCAGCTTCAGTTAAAAAACCGACTGACCAATGGTTTTTAAAGATCCTAATGCTAACCATGATCAAATAAAAGAAGTAGGAGAAAAGTTTTTATTTGCTCTATATGGCAAGCTGGATTGTGATAATATGAACAATATACGTTATAAATATTGTACACAATATTTGACAAAAACCGTTTTAATTACAGCAAAAAGGTTTTGTCTGCTGCCAAGGGCATAATCCAAATCCCTGAACAAATGGCCACGGACTACTTCTCGACCACGTATGCGGATCCAATGCGGTCCC
>JAOPUG010158354.1:0-11237 GCA_027564375.1 Micropterix facetella | reverse complement strand
TAGGAGATGAAATTAAGACGTCCAAAAAGACTTTTCTCGACGTTTCACATGTCCTAGAGTCCATCTAAACCAGGAAAAAGTTTGTGCCTGTATGTCTGGATGCGGCATGTTACTATGCACTATAACTCGAGTAAGCTAAGTCCGCTTTAAAAAAAATCGCCAAGCGATAGTTATGGCAAATACGTAGAACCAAGTTGATTTTGGGGTTTGTACGGCCTAATTATTTTATTAATTATTTTTATTTAATTTAATGACAACTGTCGATGCCCTCTATCGACCGATGCAGGAAACAACTGGCGTCAAAAGTCAGATTTTTTTACAAATCAAACGGTCACACCTGAGTATCCTAATATATTTATACATACGTACAAAAAAATATGGGTCTAAATTTAACAAATCGTTGGGTTTTCCCCTGCCAAGTTTTACATATTAATATTGTGAGGTTTCTCACAGGCTCATGTTCACAATTGCACTACAAATCTTCCTTTTTTGTTAACATATTGGTATTAGAAGTTTTTCTCACTAAATTGTATTCTACCAGAGTCGAATCGAAAGCGTTTACAACTTTTCTTTATATTACTCGATATATTCTGCACGAAAATGGGCGACCGCATACTTCAGAGCAAACAGTCACAAAGTTGCAGGAGTTGCAACTGGAGAATCTTCGTCACCCACCGTACTCGCAAGACTTCGTTTTTAAATGGCAAAATGAATTTTGTCGTGCGTTAACAGATGACGAGCTCGTCAATTTAAAGCGTAATATCGATGGAACGAACGCGAACAATACCTATAGTATTTTTAGGAGAACAAATAATTCCGAAGGGGAAACGCCATGAAAGCACTCGCGTTTTACAGTAGAAGTATTACTCAACTCCAATTAAAGTGGAAACTGGCAGGGGGAAACCCCCAAGGGGTTATAAAACTTCCGCCAATATCTAAAACCGGTCGGTTTTCGTCGCGTCGGTATCAGGGGCTCATGCGACAACGCAAGGAGCGTGGGGCTCGCGTCACGGCTGCGGGCCGCAGCCATCTCAGTCAACGCCGCTAGCGGCGTTGCACTTGGTCGTCAGATTCTAAAACAGAATTATTAAATAATTTTGATTGACATCGATCGGTTTAAATTCTAATCAATTACGATAAAGCTTGTGGCGACACTCGATAGAATTTAATACTTTTAGAAATATGTTCATAATACAATGAAAGACCTATTATATAGACGCATAGTGCCTTAATACATTCGTTTTGCTACGTTGGCAGAGAGGCGGCAACCGAAAAATTAATTGAGTGAAACAAAATAACCATAGGTTGTACATACCGCAAAATGAACTGGTGTCCAATTGGCCATAACTATCGATTGGCGAAAGGTTTTTCGAAATAGAAAGTAGTTTACTCAAGTTATCGTGCATAGTAACAAAACTTTGTAGGATTGTAAAACTTGGCCCCTCAGGGGCCGAAGTAAAACTCCATAAATAATATGGAGCAATGCTTCGATTGGTTAAATAGAATTTTCCATTTGAAAATTTTATCCTTAAATTTTCCTTCTACAACGGCAACTTTGATAACGAAGGTTAACAATCTAATAATACGTATAGATACATGTAATTCTACATTATCCATGATTTTCTATTTTCGCCATTAATGTACGTGAAAGTTAGTTCGAGTCTGGTCGAACGTCAATTTCATTTTTTAGCCCTTAGAATACGCAGAAAAAGAGGGTTGTTTGGTTATAATCATGTAAATCCCATTTTTTTACGAACGGCAGATGGAGTGTAGGCACACTTTTCCAGTCATATCAAAAGAGATCATGCCAATATAATCTACAGCAATAGCCATTAATTGTGAATTGATCAGGGAACTATGATTGAATACCAAAATAATTATTATAGAATTAACAAGTCGTAACGGATCAAACAACAAAAACTAACATTATAGCAATAATTACTTTTGGCCTTCTGGTGTTCAGTCACACGCTCGTTAACACCTAACTCTGGAAATTGAATTTTAGCCGAGTAGCCAGATGATTTTTAGCACAGAAAAAGAGAATGTGAGGCATCTGCAAACTAATGTGTCTATTTTATAATTGCTTAGTACGTTATATACTTGAATATAACTCGGTCATCTGGTGTATACGTGAGAACAAATACATTCAAATGATCGAGCATATTCAAAGGAAATGTTAAAGATATATTTATTCATGTCCCTCCCATTTCATTCTAGGAATGGTAGAATATAATGCAAATTAAATTTGCATATAAATTGATTCAAAGAAATACTTATTTACCAGAGATATTATATAAATTTGAATTGTAGGCAACTATAAAGTTTATACCGAGGAGATCGCATATATTGTTGAATGTACCGTACCATCATTACACATATTATTGTACAGGCCAGTGGGGAGGATTATAGCCCTTCTGAATTCCTTACCCACTGAGATAGATATCCGTTTGGCAGCTAAAATGGCAAATCCCCGCTATCTCTTTTTTATCATAAATAGGTACCTACTTTGATTTGATTAGATTTAATTTGTATATTTTTAACGTCAGCGCTTACCTACTTAAGCCAGTAATTATGGACTTGTACACTATATATTACTAGCGAAGGGCAAATTGGATTCGAATGTAAAGCTCCCGAATAATATTTGATATAAAAATAAATAAACTATGCTACGTTTGAAAACTTCAGAATTGTTCCCCCTACTTTGGCTAAATAGATTGGACTATAGTTAGCTGTGAAGGTAAGCAACAAGCCTAAACACGAAATGCAAGTAAATTTCATAAAATGCCGTGACATAGTTTTTTTTTTTTTTTTTTATTTCACCCAAATCATATTGTACCATAAGAACAAGCAAATCGAGTGGTGTTTTAGATGATTTTCAGTATATTAATAGGGAGCACAAAACTAGATGTTTAATACTAATTACATGATAATACAAAAATGAATAATTTAGAAAGAAGTTTGCTTTATTTGTGTGTGAGTGTGTATGTGTAGTGTGTATATTATATCCTTATGAGTGTATGTGGTAACACGGGAGGCTAACCATATTATGGATCCAAGACATTTTCCTTTTCATTTTCAGGTTTAAAGTCAAACTCTATAATCGCAAACTCTACAAAATTCCAGAATGCTTTTTTTCAATTTTTCAGAGTTAGTAACTCAATTTAATTGTATCACCCCGGCTGCTAGGCTATCTGAACGGAATGCGCGCTGGTATTACGAATAAGAAGACGTAATAGAGATAATTAGATTAAAACGACGTTTTTGTTTATTACAAAAAAAAATCATCAAAAAGTGGCCGTGAAGGCAACTAAAAATGTATCTAACTAGTGATATAAATAGATAAATGCAATATCCATGAATACAACCGTTGAAGAGCAAATCAAAGCGATGATTTTCCGCAAATAGTAGTATTATTTTAAAAACGCTTATGGGATTTCTTGTTCTCGTGTTGGCGAATTAGAATACGTTAGATACTTTTAACTATAAATCAGCTATTCTTGTGTCTTTTTGGAGGATGTTGTCTAGCTCAACCTGGAGTTGCGAGCTGCTCGCCAAAGGTCCAAGAAAAAATGGGTTATAGGCAAAAATTACTTGCGATGCAATGACACTACAAAGATCAGTGAATAGACCCATATCGCAGGAGAAGTCGAAATTAAGAATGTGGGTTATTCCATTTGGAAAATATGCGAGAAGCAATCGTTTTATGATATTTCCATTCCTGATTACTTGTAAACGAGTCCACAAGCAAGAACATAGAGACGATGAATGAAAATTTATGAAAAGTATGGAAAATATTTATTTAAACTTGCATATGTCTTATAGGTGCACTACATTGCGAATAATCAAGAGTAAAAAATCGCATAAACAAGAAAACAAGGTAGCAAAAGTAACGCAAATATGGCCAAATGTCTGTACGTTATCGATGTCCCAATCCACTTTTGCAGGTAAGTCTATGAGATTGTGACGTTCAATTATCGGGATACAAATTTATCGCGTGGTTTAAAAAAAACACCATTTTATGAACAATAATCCCAATAACGATTTTACAATTTCTTTTTGTTAGATTGATTGCCATCTAATTGCTCGATTCCAGTAAGTTTTCTTTTCTGTATATCGACAACATTTTATTTTTTATTATATTTTATTATTATTCAGGAAACATACATCTCTTTCAATACTAACATAAAAATTACAAAAAGGACAAAGCTAATTACATTTTTCGGCTTAAACATTTTTTTGTTAACAAATACATTGAGGAGGGGGTGGGAGAGGAAGAGTCATAATAAGTACATTTCATGTGAATACTCGTTATATAATATAGTCATGCGTACAGTTTATTTCAATGCATTCATAAATATATTATTATTAAGATATTATATTCCAATTACGATGATATGTTAATACCGTTATTAATCATTGTGTTCTTGAGAGTGATAGATGACGTGTTAAATACGTCAATATTGCCGAGCTGGGTATTACAAATATTACTTGCCCTATAAATGTAACTGTTTTGTGCCAAACCTGCTTCCCCGAGACGTTTAAATGAACCCTATCTTTATATGGCATCGAGATGAACGTAAAGAAATTTCTGACAATACTAATCCACGTATCAAGCTCCGCCACTGCCGGTTAGAAACCAACGCCCACTGGGCAAGCAAAGCTATACCCAGTGGGCCAGTCTCACTCCCTACTGCCAAAAATTTAAACGGATTTCTCCATCCACCCGTTTGGTTCAGGGTTCGAAGTCACTTACGCGGCCTCTACCTGATGTATTAAAGGGGCCTAATAGGGCCGTGCAGCTCGGGCCATATGGCGTGCAACTCGGTCTACTCGACTCACAGCTCAACTCCCACCGGCAACCTCCTCAAAGAGGAACTAAATCGGTGAACCCGCTATTGCGGTTGATCTGGGGAACACCTCGGGCGGCCCTGGCCGTTGATTTATTGGTCGGTTTACCGGCCTTGATCAACTTACGAATAGCCAGGGGGATCTGGAAACGTAATGCTTCTTAAGACGCGGGGGTATAATAGGTGTCGACCTGTCGTCACCGATAGGTAGAGGTTGCGCAAATGACTTCAAGCCTGTGACCAGACGGATGGACGGAGAAATCCGACCTAATCTGGTAGTCAGGGGGTGAGGCTGCCCGCTGGATGGCAATTCGTAGTGCATTGGACTCTGACTGACAGTGGCGTAGTTGGATTGTGGATAAGTATTGTCCATATTCTGTACGTTTTATCTAGGGTGATATAACGATAAAGTTCGTTAAAACGCCTCGCGGTACGGGTTCGCCCAAGTATAGTCTTAAATCTAACGTTGCTATAATAACGCGTTATTCCGTAACTCGGGAATATCGCGGACCCGAGGCGTCTTTTACGGGCTCTGCCTGAGATTGGGTGGAAAACGGGTTGTTTCTAAGGATATGTGACATCAGATCAACATCTACTCCCGCGTGTTAGGTCACTTTACGCTTCCAGACCCCTCCCTCTGGCCATTGGTCAGTTGAGCAAGGCCGGTAAACCGACCAATACATCAACTATCCAGGGCCGCCCGAGGAATTCCCCCAGATCCGACCGCATAGCGGGTTTACCGGTTTAGTCCCTCTTTGGGGAGGCTATCGGATGAGAGTTGAGCCGTGAGTCGGGCCGACCAAAGTAATAATATGGTCGTAGGACCCGAGCTGCACGACTACATTAGACCCCGCCATTCCAAGCAAATCAGAGCAATCGATGCATCCCAACAACTACTTATGGAAAAAATCCACATCTGCGCATTTCTTGTTGTTTGTAATGGTTGAAGTCAATGAAAAGTAGTTGCTTTCATTGTAATCGGTAAAGGACAAGAAAGAACGGTAATTAAAATTTTACAAGAACAAATTTAGATACGTTCAATTCTCTTTAGGTACGTGAACATTATAGCTAGGAAGAGATTTGAGAAGCATATGAGAGGAGACTTCGGACGAATGCGTAAAACAAGAGTAAGAGATAATTGTTTCCTGAGAACTGTTTTGACGTTCAAAGTACAAACCCTAACATACTAAACGCCTTTTTCGTGATGTTATTTATGTGAGAGTTAAATAATAACTTACTACCTCAAAGAACTCCAAGATCCCTGATTGCATTTTTATTAGTTATCGAGAAACCATTGACGGTATAATAAAAAGTTAAAATATTGTTTGTCCGCGTAAAACTAACCATAGCACAATTTACATAGAAGCGATTCGTAGTACAATAAAGAGTAGTCTACCTAGATTATACTGAACTGATTTACAGTCGTCAGTAGAATGAAAAGATACGAACACTTTCATATCATCTGTAAAAAGTAGAACATTTCAAAATTTAAATTAAATTCAAATTTATATACGATGCAAACCAACGTACATAGTTGATCACCGTGAATTCCAATATCACTTAGTTTTGGGACAATATTAGTATGGTTTTCCTTGCACAATTGCTTTATTGAAGTCAGTCTAAATAGCATCCATTTAGTTGCGTTTACTCATTTGCTGCGATAAGAAATTCGTCGTAGATTTGCCAGATTTAAATCCATGTTGTTCGCTTAAAATGCAACGTGTAGTTGCCATATTGTACATATACCATTTTTTAATAGTTTTTTAATGATTGAGGGATATAAATAGGACAATAATTCGTAATAAAAATTCTCCAAGCTGAGTTGTGTGACCCCTAGAAAAAGGGGGCTCCGGAAAATTCGAAAGCTAGATTGCTGAAACTACATGTTGAGGCTCTCTGGTGAGTTTTTATAACAATATTGAAGGATATATCTATGCCCGTAGTAGTAACGTGTTTTTGTAATTAAAATACATTAATTTTCCTATTTAAGTCCATAAGAGGTCAAAACTTTTAAAAAATCTAAATTATCATGTATCAGAGTGCGTAGTATCCTTTAAAAAATATATAAATAGATGGCATCAATGGACTAAAATTAGTATAATTTCAGTATAATGTTTTTAACTCTGAGAAAAATATTTAATTAATCAATAAAAATAACAAATAAAAATAATACTCATACCATCAACTGTATTACATAGGTAGTTTATACCAATCAAGTTTAAGTATATTGGTAAATTCTTGTTTTGATAATTATGCTTCTCAGTTGTATAGCCACTTTAAACTTATTAATTATTTTGCAATAGTATTTTTTTATTTTTTTTGGGGGGGCTGAGCCACCCCTGATTGAACATTGAGGGGGCTCGAGCCCCTAGGGCACTATGGAGTTAGCGCTGCTGCATTTAAGCTCCTCCTAATTAAACGCCACTAGTTCAACTTGATTGCAATATAGTCAGCTTTATTAAACTGCGTCACCTGCCTGCGCGAATCCTGAAGGAGTTTCGGGAGCTCTAGGAAGTATTCAATAACGAAATGTATACGCTACTTGTAATTCTCTGAAACTATCGGGTTGTCGCTAGCTTAAACACTAACGGTCTTATTCAGAGAGGCTGACTAAAGTCGTTGCTAAACCTATAGCCACGGTACAAGCCTCGATTATCTCAATTCCTCTTATGCTATTCAGAGTCGTGCTTATTAATGTCATTTGGAAATCAACTGATTAAGGCCGGCAACTGCATAGATTTAATGACAACTGGCAACAAACGTAATTTTTTATTCGTTTTGGCATGATGTCAGACATTTTGCAGGATTTTATCTATGGTAACTGAGTTTGCACATATGAAATAACCTCAAAACGCAAATGTCGCATATTTCCTTTGTTGATTGTAAGCAAATACAGTTTGATTTACCTTGATTTCATGTCATGAAGATGAAAATATATAAACCTCAAGCAGTCTGCTAAAAATACAGTATTTGGAAGGAAAAGTGGGCAATGGTGCCGTTTAGTTGTCAAATTGACTCGTATTATTGTTGTTTTTAAAAATCAGAGAAGCCATACTGACTAATTTTTAATGTATATTTTCTACGTATGCTATGTATGCTATTGTATGCTACGGGAATTAAACTTGTAAGCAATATTTCTTAGAACATAGATCCCAACACGTCTCTGCCACAGTAGATATAAGAATATTCTTATATCTACGCGCGTCGCGCGTTGTTATTTTTTATTCGTGGGTTTTTAATTAATATTTTCAAATGCAGTCCGCAAAAAAGAAGTCTTCTATATGGAAGTATTTTGAAAGATCATAAGTTTGTAATGTGTTTACTATGCAATGCAAAAATATCCCGTGGAGGTGGGTACAAAGCACATAAAAATGGCAAAAGGCGGGTACAAAGCACATAAAAAGCAAGCATAATGAGCAGTTTCGGGATATTCAAGTTAGAAAAGTAAATCCGTAAGCACTCCTTTTACAAGTGAGGTAGTTCCGTTACAGAAAAAAGAAACAGTGAAACAGTTAACGCTTGCAGAGACTATTGAGAACAAATTACTTTGAGACATAAACGATTCTAAGGCGAAAAAATACCATTATTTAATAGGAGAAATGATAGAACTAAACAACGAACTTTTGGATTTGGGAGACCGGATTGGTTTTAAAGGGCTTATGGCGAAACCCGTACCTCGTTATAAGATTCTAAGCCATACTTACATGACTGAAACATTTATTCCCGACATTTACGAACGAATACATAAGAAGATTGAGGCTAATATTTCTTAAATAATAGCCATTTCAGTCACATCGAGTTTTCTTCGAGTTGCTAAGTATGATTCCGCCAGATGCTTTCTTCATTCCCTTCAACTTGTTGTGGATGAGGCTCTGAAATCGCAACCTGAAGTAATGGAAACTATAACGGTTGCAAGACGGATCGTCACACATTTTCATCACATTGGTTCGGGTAAACTCAAAGCAATACAGAAGGAACTTCATTTGCCAGAGCATGAACTCGTTCAGGATGTCAGTACTCGTTGGAATTCCAAGTACTATATGCGGGGACGATTGCTGGCACAAAAGCGGGCTGTTTATTTATATATTTCAGACCACGCCACAATAAGTGACTTGGATTCGAACCAGTAGGAATTGATGCACCAATCTACAAAAAATTAAAATCTATCGAAGAAATAACAAAGATCACCAGTTCCGGGCTTTCCTGTATTTTGGAAGTTATACCGCATGTGCCTGCCTTAGTGAGATACCTATAAAAAGACGACACTGTGCGAAGAACACCCGACTGCTACACTCAAAGTTGAACTAAAGAAGCGATTCAATCTAGAAGGAAATTTGACGTATTTAATTGATACTCTTTTGGAGCATAGATTTAAGACGAGTTATTTAGGAACTGTTTAGGCTGAAAAGGCTCATCAAAAGCTTCTACTGGAGGAATTAACAAAACTGTCTTGTGAAGAATCTTCTAGCAGTGGACTGGATACTCCACCAACATCGAAAAAAACAATGACTCAAGCTGATATCTAAATTAATGTTCCTGATTATACACATAATGCTTTCTGAGATTGTTTTGATAAAAAGGGCAATGATAATTATCACGATAATTTGATAGCAGACGGGAATACCATATCCAGCGAGCTTGACTTTTATCTTCAAACAGCCCGAATTGATAGACACAGCGACATTTATGCCTGGTGGTCGGCAAATTCAAAACAATACCCAGAGTTTTCGAAGGTGGCAAGAAGATATCTTTCAGCTCCATGCAGTAGTTACACATTTTTTTGTAGTTACAAAAATTTACATATTTTTTAAATAAACAGGTTGATTTTCGAAATTAGTAGTATTATTTACATTTTTTACGAAAACAGTATACCTACGGCTAACCGGATATCCGGAACAAGATGACAATCCGGCCTTGCGCCATATAGTAAAAAATGGCGGGATAGGCCGGATACCGGATAGTGGCCGGATATCCGTTGCAACTCTAAGCTATATGTTACATAGGTAACACAAAATATATTACAATGGAGATGTGTGCACAAAAGCCATTGTAGGTGGTACTAATATGATTATGATTATTTTCTTGTATATATGTATACCTAATATATTAAGATGTCCAGGGCAGTTTAAAGAACTACCTGAACTGAGCACCTAAACCACGAGCGATCCATTGTGCTACTCCTGTAATGACTCCCTCAATGAAGAGGAATTACTGTGTGGAAGGAGTTCAAATGTTACTTAAGAGATAAATCTCATGATGTCCCAAATATTCTTCCGTTTTAAATGCTTTGAGAGAAAAAGCTTTCCAAAACTGCGTGTGGTTGCTAATGACCCGTTCGGTGTTACTTACAATTAAATAAATGCAAATAATTTTTTGTCCATAAAACCGACGTTTTCTTTAATTTTACACTTTTGAATACACCATTAGACAAGGTTTTGGTTTAACCACATATTGCGCTCTATTTTGCAAAGGCAAATCGTCGATATGAATGAATATTTCGTTACTTGCAATAGCGCTAATTAAAGCTTTCAACCGTAAAGACTGTTCACGAAGCTTTAGCACTAAATAGAAATAATTTAAACATGCTGGTGAGGGCGTTCACGGGGCAATGTAGCCGGAAGATTGGATTCTCAGGGGTGGACAATCGTTCCCCTCCCTCCGTATTCACCAAACCTAGCCCCGTGTTACTTTTTTCTAGAGTTTGCGCATAAAAGAGGAGTCCGAGTGGGCCTCGGTGTCTGCCTCGGTAGCGGAATCCAGCGCTCCTCGCCGCGGGCGGCATAGGGGTTTAGGCTCTGCGCATTGGCCATAACTATGGATTACCGAAAGATTTATCTAAATCGGACGCAGTTTACTCGACTTATCGTGTACGAGTTTGTGTGCGCGTTGAGCTATTAGGGGATCATAGATGAGGCGATCATATCATGAGGCGCGCTCCGCACGACCGGCCAGCGAGCAAGCGAGACGCTGATAGCGATTAGCATCTCGCTCGCTCGCTGGCGGGTTGCGCGTCTATGATCGCGTGATCGAGTATGTTCCCCTGATAGCTCAGCGCGCGCGCAAAAATACAACACAATTAATTATATTTAATTTATTAGAACAAAAATGTACATAATAGGTTGTATAGACACCAAAATTAACTGGGCGTTGTGCATTGGCCATATCTATCAATTGCTAGAATAGTTTTTTAAATCGAAAGTAGTTAACTCGAGTTATCGTGCATAGTAGCAAAACTGAGCAGGATTTCAAGATTTGGCCACTATGGTGGCCGAAGTAATATGAAAATATCTACCAATCTTCACTCATATTATTTTACGCGAAGATTTTAGAAAAAAATGTTATTTTAGAAATGATTTATTTTTTTTAAAAAAATACAAAATTCATAAAGCC
>JAOPUG010158348.1:0-11239 GCA_027564375.1 Micropterix facetella | reverse complement strand
ATAAACATTGACGATTAAACGAAAATTGTGTGTTTTATTTAATAATTCCCGGTACTTTTTAGACAGAGTAGTATATAAAATGTAAAGTCACAGATACAATACAATCATTCCATTTGATAATTTCTTTCAATATGGTCTCGTTTATTAAAAATAACGTAACAAGTATTCAGGGGAATATTCAACAACGAAGTTGTGTTATATATAATAAAAATGTTGCTTTTACATTCAACAAATGGCGCTGTGATATAAAAACACATGTATTCGAATAAAATGTTGTGTCTACATTTTCAAAGTAATCAGTGAAGAACTTTCGGATATTAAAGGTTTGACGAAACGAAGATTTATATTTTTATTTATATATAGATAGATGTCACATGTGTGACATCTATATAAAAACTAGAGCATACTGGAATGCAACATTATGTCAACATTTCAAAGCAATCGGTGAAGATCTTTCGGAGTATAAAGATTATGTCCAAACGAACATTTACATACATTTTAATTTATATAGATTTTTGTAACGGGGGTTACAAGTCAGCAGTCAGCGGAGGATATTTCTTTTCACCATAATGTCGAGCAAAAAAGCACACTTACCAGTTTTTATCGGAGAAAATGTTTCTAAAACTAATCTGATACATAAATAATTAACTCAACATCAAAACAGCAGGAATTTGTTGATACCCGATACATACACTTAAAACAGCATATTTTGATTGTTGATTTTTGAAGGGGGATAGTGCAATTAAATTAAGAAAATATATCGGCCCACCCTGAGTGGGCATATCTTACAATCCTGCTAGGTTCACGATAACTCGAATAAACATCCAATTTTAAAAAATCCTTCGCCCAATCAATAGTTATGGTTAATGTGCAGACCAGTTGACTTTGGTGTCTGCGGATTATGGGACATGGTTTTTTTATATTAAGTCAGTTAAGTTTGCGGCTACTGCCTCTCTGCCAAAACAGCAAAATGTATGTATCAGGGGACTATGCGCCTGTAAGAGGCCTCTGTCATTGTATTTTGAATTTATTTTTATAACTAGTAAAATTTCGCCATTTATCGAGTGTCGCTTAACTATCTTACAAGCTTTCTTGTGAGTGATTTGAATTTCAGCCGATAAATGGTAATCGAAAATGCTTGAATATTTCTGTTTTAGAATCTGACATCCTATACAATATATTCTCCTAATACTGTGGAAGAGTAGTTTCAATGGAATGTAAATGGTACACCGACAGACGGACAGACAACAAACTACAAATGCCAAAATACAAACACGAAATGTTTGTTAGTTAGATACCTAGGGATAAAATGTATTACCAACAAGTTAGAATTCTACAGTTTTTTACACTTTTGCTTCTTAACATGGAATTAATGGTAGAAATAGCAAAAGGAAAAGTTGTTGTGCATGAGATGCGTAAAATGAGGTACATGTCGCCTGGGGTTAATCCATCTGTTAAGACAAAAATAAAGAGAAGCCAGAATGTAATCATATGGTCTGAGTAACAAACCTTTGTGTTTTGCCCCTACCAAGTTTTATAAATTCAGATATTTGAGTCTTTAACCCTAGAATACTAATGTAATCTGTAACATTACACTTCAGGTAGACATAGTTAGTCCACTTAAGTGCCTAGGAATGCAATCCCTGCCCCTTTTTAATGCAAAAAAAGACTAAACAGGTAAATGATTTTCTATATATAAATATGATGCAATATCAACAATTTTTAAGCGTGTGCATGTAAATGGTATATACCTATTTGTAATAGAGTTATCTGAATGACACGGAAAACAAAACGCTACTACATTGACGAAGACTTGGATAGAATTTTAATTGGAAGTGGTGAATTTTCTGGCAGTGAAATAGAATATTGCAATAAAACAGACAAAGACAGTCATAACAGTGTTAGTGATCCAGATTGTGTACCAGATCCGGAAAATGTGGATGGGAGTGAAGAGCAAAGTCTAAAAAATGCTGCTCATTCTACTTCAATGGAGCTGGACCGTGAAGAATCAAACGGTCGAAAAAGAGCTAATATCCAGTCAATAGAGCAGTGTTAAAAAACCTCACAATTCATTTTGATGTAGAACTTTTTCAGGGCAAAAATAAATATAAATGGCTTACTGAACCTGTTTATAACTAAGCAATAAATGTACCACAAATAAATATAATTACAGAAAAAGCGTTTCTGTTTCTGCTAGAAAGTGATCAGAACCAATTGACATTTTCGATATGTTTATGAACGAGGATACATTGCATTGTATATTTGTTCATACAAATGAAAAAATAGCAGAATTAAACGCAAAAAGCTGAAGTCGCCGATGTTACACTACCAGAACTGAAGGCATTACTAGGTTTACTTTTTTTATTGACAGCTCTAAAGCAGAATCATTTATCGGCAGACCTCATCTTTGATCCATCATATTTTGAGACAGCAACACACAACTTTTACCCCACAATTTCAAATATTTGTGAAATGTTTATCCACATGTGTAGAAAATGTTATTCTGCAGGTGCATGTTACAATTGACGAACAGCTTGTGGGTTTTCAAGGAAGACGGCCATTTCGTATGTTTATGCCAAATAAACCCAACAAATATGGCATTAAAATTGTGATGCTTTGTTATGTAGATAAAATTTAAAATTGTGATGCTTTGTTATGTAGATAAAATTTAAAATTGTAATGCTTTGTTATGTAGATAAAATTTAAAATTGTAATGCTTTGTTATGTAGATAAAATTTAAAATTGTGATGCTTTGTTATGTAGATAAAATTGTGATGCTTTGTTATGTAGACACGAACTATATCATAAATGCAAGTCCATGGAAAAGCAACAAATACATCAAGACAGCTGCTATTATTTTACAGAAACATTCGGGAATGCAAAAGTTACCAACTGTTGTCTAGTCATTCTTATAATGGAGGCTAATGGCATAAGCCATACTGTTGTCATAATCTCTTAGCGACAATGACTTTAGGTCCGCAGAATCGAGGTTTTGCCTCGATTTACTCTGGAGTTAGCATAGCGCAGAGGGCAGTTAGCCCAAAGTAATGTTTGGATCTGAAGAGAGTAGATGGGGTCATCAGTTGGCCTAGGAAAGCCAGGATTTTAAATTATCTGTCACCGGTGCACCCAGATGGGACAGTTGGGTATTGGGGAAATTGTAGATGAGAAAGGGCCATGACAAATGAGATGTTAAAATTTGTGCGAAGATTTCTGACGAAATTCAGATTGCAATTTTTATTAATACTTAAAAAGCGCTGCTACAAAATGATGCATCCGTGGATTAGCATAAGAAAATAAATTTACCACGATAATTAAATAATTATTTTGCTCAAATGGTAATGAAATTAATGTTCCGTCAGCATTTTAATAATGCATTTCTAATGTGCTAACTAAAAAGGCCTTTGCTAGTATCAATGATTTTTTTAATTTTACTGAATTAGATGGATCAGGTGGCTCTGCTCCACCTAACAAACCGGCTAAAGCAGACACTCAAATGGTGAAAGACCATATCGGAAAATTTACAGTAAGATAATCGCATTATTGTAGGCAATCTAAAGGAAATATTTAGATTAAAACTTATTGATCGCCAAAATGTACAAATTATATACTGCAGAGGAAAACGATAACAACCAAGTGTCTTTTGATCAGTATATAAGAATTTTCGGAAATAACTTTACCATGTCATTTCACCGACCCAAAAAAGATATATGGCTAAATGAAAATGGTAAACGCATTAAAGAAAAATATAAGGAAAAGTCGAATAATGATATCTCATTTATATGCGTGCAAAGGATATATCGACTTGCAAAGTGTTTTGCAGATTCCTTGAAGAAATTCATGCCAGTATTATTATACAAGGATGTTGTGTTTACAATCTTTCCATTTAAGAGGCAAGACAGCCCCAATGAGCGATAAATCATAAAGTTGTATATTATGCCTTGCGTGAATAAATATTCCTTTATGGTATTGTTGGTTGGGGTGGTTGTGCTATTTAAGCAAATATCTCTATTGTGGTGACTCGACCCTCACAATATTATATTTTCTCATGACAATACGAAATTATAGGAAACCATTTAATGTACTTTCAGTTGCAAATTGGATGAAATCAATGTGACATTTTTATTAGTAAAAACAATATTCATAGAAAAGTGATTAAGGTCTATTTCACATTAAAATTCTAAGTAAGAAAACAATAGGAATGTCGCATACGACACTAGAGAAATTATTAAATAAAGTGAGCACAAAATAAGTCAGTCAATATTAATTAATTGACACGCTTTAATTGGTAAGTCACTCAAATTAAATTGTACATATATATAAATCTATATGAGGCTGTAAAAGTTATGCAACCATGTAAACTGCATAATAAAGAACAGATTGGACTAAATTTCAGGAGCTTATTGAAAATACATTAGATACTCAAATCCCACTCAAATCTGAACATGACATAACTGAGGCAGTTGAAATCTTTAACATGTGTATACAATCAGCAGCCTGGGAAGCCACCCCTACAAATTCAAATAGAAACGACCTTCTCCCTATGTATCCCATGCGGTCACGGAACTGGTTCAAAATAAGAGAAAAGCGAGGAAAAAGTAGCAAGAAACCAAACATCCAAGAGACAAATACTTAATAAACTACCCACAAAACTGAAAAATATCCTCTTTGAAATCAAAAAACTTAAATATGGAAAATCACCTGATCAGTCTAGATGCAACTCCTATCACGGATTACTCATTATGGAAAACTATGAAAGCCATCAAGAGACCTATTCCATTTCAATCACCCCTGCATCATAATGATGGAACATGAGGGGCTAAAAGTGACGCGGACAAAGCAACTTTGTTTGCTGAACACCTATTTAGCGCCTTCGCCCCAAATACCGACATGGGCTCGTCGAAAATAGAGGAAATTAGGACAACCTATCATCGACCTACCAACTAACTACCACTCTTGAAAAACTTACTCAAAACGAAGTACGCTCTGCAATCAAGAAGCTAGCAGTGAATAAAGCACCAGGTTATGACCTCATCACCGCTAAAATTATGAAAAATTTGCCTGATATTGCCATTAAATTTTTAACACCGACCTATAATGCAATTCTAAAATGACAATTTGTTCCTGCGCAATTTAAAGTAGCTGAAATCATCCTAATCCTCAGACCCGGTAAAGAACCCAACAAAGTAACATCGTACCGACCCATAAGCCTGCTCCCGATTACCTCAAAAGTCTTAGAAATTCTTATTATGAAAAGACTTTCTTTCGCTTGAAGTTAAAAAATCGCTACTCATGTCCAACAAATCTCAACTACAATCGACATTAAACGGGAGAGAGAAAACACCAGGCACCAATTTGAGTGACTATCGCATCGCAAATCTCCTGAAATCCGATTTTCAGTCTGAGAGATTTCTCCTCAAATGTGAGTCAGAGAACACGCGCATCTTCATCAAGCCAAATCAACATCCATAAAAAGGGACCAGGGCAGACATCCAGCAGAACGGTTTCACTAAACATAACCAAGGCAGATTTTAAAACAACGTCAACGCTCAAATAAATAAAAAACGCCGACAATGCATTATCACTGTTCAGACATTATCGTCAACGAAATAGAAGCCACCATACAATTAATCTCACACATCGACAAAATCAACGCCATCGCTTATCTCGGACGTGACTAAAACAATGGGCTTAGACATGCGCAACCGTGCATTTCCCACGGTCGCCGCAATGAAGGAATCTAACAATGATGGATGCCTAATAATTTTAACAAGCTCTATTAAATATAGCAAAGTAAAGGTATGCTCATATAAAAATTCGATACAACACAGAAGAAACTCATTTTCTTACAAACAATATCGGTATATCATCAGGCAATTCCTGTCCCTACAGCAGGGTCTCATGCCTTTATACTATACTACACAAAAATCTATCATTGAAATAGCCACCTGTAAGCCAATAAAGGTACTCCAGAGATAATATTCCAAGACTTGAAAGTACTTAAGTACATTAAGGCAATTATTTCTAAAAAAAAATTGTATGTCAATCAAATATAGTTGACCAGCGGTAATCCGAAAACATTTTTCGAGGCGGTGTCGGATGATAGAATTTGTCGGACTATAGAGTACTGCCACCGACCTTGCCTATATGTACTACATAATATGATTGGACGCTATAGCACTTGCAAAAATATGATCAACTATGACCTTAATTTGAAAATGGATAAACAAATAAATTTATGGTGCATGCAAATATTCATCAATTTTCTTTTATTTTACGTTGGCTAAACGCGAGAGTAAGGCCTCGTCTCTCAGTCTCCTCAAAAGTAAAAGTTCGTTTAACGATGCAACATTCTCTTGAGCCCATTGCATACCCAGATCAAATGCGTTAATCGCATCTTTAGCTGACACTTGTGGAGTAGGTGCTATGAATTCTTCATCGTCTTGATTTATTATTGGAATAAAAACTTGGTTGACAACCTCATCATACATTTGATGGAACACATTTTCTTCTTTATCCATTCCACAATACCAGATTTCTACATTTATCCGTCCGACATCGACATTATACATCCGAACTAATCTGTGTTTCGGTAGCAACTTGCTCTATGACTTTCGAAGTAACACTGATTAGAGGAGCGGGGAGAACCCGGGAGTGGTGACAATTTCTAATTTATGGCCATAAGTTTTTCATGACAATATAATGGCTGATGGGGGCAATGCATTTCAAGATTGACAATGAGAGAAAACATACATGTATAATTATTTCAATGTTTTTTCTATATGTTGGTCTTTTAATATGGCTGTCAGCAGCAGTTTTTTCTATAGTTTATTAGTCGGATCAGTGCAATGCAGTTTGGTGAAAGAAATATTGCAGTGAAACGTTTGTCCTCTGTTGTTAGTCCTTCGGACGGATGACCGGGAGCATTATCAATAAGCAGTAAAGGCTTTTGAGGTAGATTATGATATTACAACCATTTCCTAACTTCTGGAACGAAGCATTCATCAAACCACTTTTTGAAAAGGACTTTTGTCATCCATAGTAATGTACAGGTAAATCAATGTTTTCTTAGCTTTTGAAAGCTCGTGGATTCTTTGATTTTCTAATGACCACCATCTTTAGCCCATGTGTGACCGAAGCATTAGCACAAGGTAATATGGTTACACATTCTTTTCTCACCTTACGTCCAGGTACACCTGTGAAGGGCAAATATCTAATATCACTTTTTGTAAAAATCTCAATTTAAATGGCTCTATGCATGATGCATCATTAGAGTTTTTCTCCTATTAGTCATCAAACGTATTTATGAAGTCACTCGTCTACTCCGATAAACCAGAGCCAACATTCGTCGCATTATTGCCGCATATGGCCCCAGCTGCTCGAAAAAGTGGTCGAAAATTGGACCTCCAGATTGTGCTTTATTCGAGCTATTTGTCCGAAATATCTAAACACTAATTGCATAAAATTATATCTACAATAAAGCCAATACCGTGGCCATTTCCACCAGTTTTATAAAATTTTAAAGTTCTATGCCTCTAACAAAAATATACATTATTTCAATTGGCTTCTCAGCTCATGCCAACAAGGGTCTTACAATACCCTCCAAACCACCAATACAGTCTGTGCGAGATGGCTCTAAAGGCAAAAACATTCCACTACAAACAGATTCTGGAGGTCGATTCGGTCTCTAAACAGTATCATTTCCCTGAAAGTCTCGAATGCACAGCCCTCCGTCCAGATATAACTCTTTACTCCCCATTTAGGAAGATGGCCATTATTGTATGTGGTATTAACTGTTTCATGGGAATCAAAATTACTCGGAAATGCCGTAACCCAGAATGGCTACACTGTTCACCTTCAAGCAGTGGAAGTCGGCGCTCGTGGCCAAATCTCTAGTTCACCTATTTAAGAACCTCCTTCCTAGAAAAAATATCTAAAACTGCACTTTCCGCATCTCATATTCTATGGCTCTATGAAGGGGGAGTGAATGGGTGATAAGGTGTATGCTCACATGTGGCAAGACAACTGTCCTAAACCTACCACAGCCGATCAATAGTCCGGAATCCACCACTCACCCCCCAAAAGTGTAGCAATAGTATTATGATGGGCCTGACTCCTGATGGGCAATAGTATTATGATGGGTCAGAGAATTTTATGGCAGCTCCATTTGAACTTACTTAAATCATTACTTGACACTGTTGATGTGCATGCTCTTATATTTGATACTATTTATTATTATTATGACATATTAATAAGATTAACATTTTATTATGTGACTTATTGACTAGATATGACTATAACATATTTACATTTAAATTTCTACATCTTATTAATCTGTATTTTATGTCCGCTTAGGACAAGCTTCGGCTTAGTGAAACAACCTCTAATTTTCAACATTTTTAGTTAGGATAAACATTGTAAATAAGATTATAGTTATTTTTTTAGTTATTTTACATAATAAATAATGGCTCCAAGGCTTTATAATGCTATAAACTTTACCATTTTACCTTCACCTAATTTGACCCTAAATGTAAGCTAATGTCCAACAAGCCAGGATATTCCGGGTAATTGACAAGATCAACGAGTAACGAGGAACAAATCAAAAATGAAGTCTATTATGCTGCATGAAGAAAATGCATCCGTAAACATGAAATCACATTTAGCACATCTCTCAAGGCTCATAAGAAACAATAGCCAATATCAAAATAAAAAATGAGGATTATTGAAATGTTACAAACAAAAGTTAATCCCACAGGAGCTACATGTTTGTATGAATTCCTTGCAGCCTTAAACAATGTGAATATTGAGACGAATGACAATGATGAGTTTGATTTTATTCTTGGTCATCGATCTATTTATCGTGGTTATTCTATTTAGAAATCAAAAACTTATCGGTTTTTAATTAAAGTTTAAAATTTCTTAGTATAATTGTAGTTTTCCAAAATTAGTTAGTTGTAAGTTTTAAGCACAATCATAGAGTTTTCTCCATTTATTAGTTTTAAGTTTCTGATTAGTTTTTGTGTTTAGTTAATGTTATCGGTAATGACCAAATTGTAAGTGAAAAATGATCAATGGTTTTCCATAAAAAATGTTTTTACATACACCTAATACATTTCATATTTTTTGTTGATAAAGGATCTACTTATTGTACAGGCGTAAAGTGGTCTGAGGGTCGGACAAATTGCTAACATCTTTTTTGTTGTTTTAATATGTACCTATATATGTCCTTATTATGTAAAAAAAATCTCCACCCATACCTATGGAGATTCTCTGATTTTGGGGACAACTTAAAGATGTATATTTTTTACTCAATATTGGCATGACATGTGTCCTTTATTATGCATAATTTGGGCTCGATGTAATAAAAAAAAGTGCTTTAAGAATGATAACAACGCTATATGATAGGAGTATATGATTTAATTATTTTTATCATCTTCAACATCTTGACGTAAACAGATGCCATAAGTATTTGAGAACTCTATTCCTTGACAGTGCTTACACATAGGAGAAGCACAAGCACGTCCGCAGCCATTCTCGCACTTGCAACTCATCAAGTGCATGAGATTATCTAGCGCTGGATGTGCTACCATTATCACTGACTACAAGGAACTCCAACTCTTACTTCGACGCCAGCCCCAATCTGTAGGTGGAAGAGTTTGAACCTGAGGACAGGATGATTACTTATGTATTTCTAAGAAAATAAATTGTGGCTAAACGTTAGAAAAATACAAATAATAACCTGATGATAAGCTCTGTACCGAGTGCAGATGGGCTGCGTCACTCGTTGGAGGAAGGGCTGAATGTCAAATTTTCATGATAAAGCTTGCTGGCCAACTGCCTGGCAGTAATAGAAGTATCTCATTTCGAGTTTCTCGGAATTTACCTTTTGAGTCTTTTTCTCATATAAATCTATCATATTTTTTTTCGTTCAAAGCTTATTTCTTCATTAGTAGAGTTGTGTGAAGCAAATACCCTTACTGCTGACTGCAGATTAGGATCTTACTCAAGGATATCGAATCCTGTTTTCTTGCCTTTTCCAAATATAGCATTCGTTGTGTTACATCCCGTGATCCGTGGCACAATAATAGCGCTACCGTCATTTTCTTTCCTAAAGTTTTCTGGAGTTTTTTAATATTATGAACACGGCCAGGTGTAGTAGATCCACCAGGAATATACATATACATAGAGCGTTCAGTGGTTGCTCTTGCAATGAGTAGTGCTAGGACATCTGTATCTGTAGCTACAACGGCAACAAGTTGTTCGCTTGTAGATAGACTCAAAGCTGTTGTGACTATAAAGAACATCAGCATCATGTTCTGCTTGCAACACAGATATGCCGTCTCCTTTCAATCGATCAATTAGCAGATCTACAATTTGAGCCTTGTTCTTGTAGTTAGCTGGAAACTATGAATAAGATGTAGTGACTGGAAGATTTGGCCGTACCTCAAGCCTTACTGAAGACTACACTCGTCCTATTCCGATTTTCAGCAGACTTTGTACTGGGAGTACTCTTGTACCCATCAAACACTACTCTCTACATGAAGTTCTATAGTGTATCACTGTGTATTGTACATAGAGGTCACAAACATCAGAATATGTAGAATAATCACTCTTCCAACTCGTCACTATATAAAGTAAATTACCACCGTAGCACATACTTCGAAGGAGAGCAAGTTGTTTCACACGGAAGTGGTCTTAAAGTGCTTCAGATTTGATTTAGCAGTTTTCCTCATCATTCCATTATCAAAGAGGGATGGGGGCTGAGGAGCAAGTTCGTGAGCAAATGCCTGTTTCTTTTGGTTTTTAGTAACACAGACCGAGATTATTCCGTTGAAAAATTGTTCTGGCCTGATTTCAATATCCAATCCAACGTATCCAACGTAGACAACAATCCAACGTAATATTAATGCAAACGCAGTAACTTTGTCTTTGCGCTTTAGCGGTAAATGAACGAAGCTTATTCATGACTATATTCACATTGCGACTGGCCGAAGACAGTTGTGGCTCGCTAGACTTCATACATGTTACGATATTAATTTATTACTTTTATTTATTTCGATTTTGAATTATGCAAAAATACATCTCACAATGTATTAAGAATAAATTCATTTCTTTGCTTTCGCTTCGCGCACTATGTCATTTTACGGTCAACATAATCGTCGATCAGAGCAATTAATTCGATTAACTATGGAACGTTTTCGCACCACGTTTACTCTAAATGATAATACGCATCCACAGA
>JAOPUG010158317.1:0-11243 GCA_027564375.1 Micropterix facetella | reverse complement strand
TAGCATTCGTTCAATATTTTTTGAATGGTTTTACGTGGTTTTTAAATGTCTGGAGTGAAGGGTCCTCCTGAGAGGCCGCTTCCACTATATTTTCTAGCCAATCTCTGAAGTTTAAAAGTGTTGGATGTGCTCCCTAGGCAGCACGTTGTGATCGATACAGGCGTGCACACGTCTGGTAAACTCATGACGTCGTCATATTGCTCCGTCCCTTGTTGAGAAGGCGCTGAGGGAGGAGGCGTACACCGGCGATAGCATTGGCACAGGGAGAAGTATGATAGTAATTGCGGCGTTGGCTCAGGGGCGACGTAGGAAACATGTCGTGGTGCTGAGTAGCACCTACTCTGCTGAGGCGAGTCTGGTAGATTTGTGTTACCTGCAATAAAAAGAAACAAATTAAATAATTATAAGAAGCCCGTATTATTAAACAATTTAAAACCCGCCATGTTACGGTAGGCACTGCTGATTGGTTGAACAATTTACCCAGGGTTCTCGTGTGAAAGCGAGATCCCGCCACCCCTAGGCATTTCAATGAACTCTATCGTTATATCGCCCCGAGATAAACGCAGAAAATGACAAAAACAATTCATGTATCTAACTCTCACTGCCCGCGAGAGCCCTACTCCTTACTACCAAGCACTGGCAATTTTCAAACCCAATAAAACATCCTCGTGCCCGCGCTCCCAAATTTATACGGATTTCTCCATCCACCCGTTTGGTTTCGAACTCGAAGGATAGTCACCCGAGATTGGGTTAACAACAGGTCATTTCTAATTATAGGTGACAGCAGTTCAACATCTACCCCCGCGGCATATGTCGCGTTTCGCTTCCAGACTCCCCGGCTATTTGGCAGTTGAACAAGACCGGTAAACCGGCCAATACATCAACCGTTTTGAGCAACCCAAAGTTGTCTCCGAAACAAGCCGTTATACGCACGGGGTTCGCCGGTTCATCGGTTTAGTCCCTCTTCGCGGAGGCTGCCGGTGAGAGTTGAGCTGTGAGTCGGGCCAACCGTGTTGACGAATTGGCCTTATGACCCTAGCTGCACGGCCCCATTAGGCCCCTAAACGAACCCGTGAATGCGTAAATAAACCATCAGTATGGACGAGCGGCGAATTCGAATTAAAATAAAAGGAAGCTTCCAACCTATCAACATTCAAGAAAATCATCAATCTGCCAAAAATATTAACTCCTTGTTTGGCATTTTCCGTCCTCTATTACAATTCATTTGTATTTGGTAGATATTATTACAACAAAGTTTATCTATTTTGTAATTTGTATGTAGTATGCATTGGTATACTCAAGCGTTTGGACTAATTCATTCTTGTTTTTAGAGACAAAACAATATAGGTACTACCATAAATTTTATAACATGGTGTTGCTTCTTCATACGCGCTTTTTTAATCGCTTTCATATGTTTTAATCCCATCCAACAAAACAAACGTAAGACGACAGGAAATTCGCCGGCGACATCGTAAATTTGACGTTAGCAGGTGTTGCCATTGTCAGATACTATTTTTAGTGCGATTCCATACATGTATATACAAAAATCAGTTTACATTTTTGAGACGTGAACGTATTTCAACAGAATCGCGATAGCTATTATATTAATCCATGGACTAATTTAGCAAAATTAAGTCCATTACTATTTTAGTTTGAAAAGAAACGCGTACTGATCGCAAATAGCGCCATCTTTCCGTTTCACAAATAATGTATCTGACGCAATCAGCCTATTACGAATATGCCCATAGATGGCACTAATTATTTACTATTAATGTTATCTTTGTTAAATAAATTGATTTTCATTATCAGTCGTTTATAAATAAACATTCATTATCAATATTATTATAGATCTCCAAATAAATCGCTATTAGTTCGCCGGACGATACAACTAGCGCCATCTATATGTCGCTTCCAAAGGCAGTTAAAAGCGGTAGTCATTTTCTAATATAGGGTTAAACAATCGACTTTTAGTGACATCTATACTTTGCATTTCGTATTAAAATTCGACTTACCAATTCATAGTACCGTCGTGAGCAATCTCTCAGTATTATAAAATCAATGATACTACTTTGATGGATTATAATTCAGCCTCGTAAGGTCTCTTTTACCGTCGCAAGGTCTAGAAATGTAGGTATATATACGAAAAAAATAATGAAAATAGAATAGCATTAATCATAGAATCATATCAGAGAATCGAATCGTATGTAGCCATAATATTGTAATTATAATTAACTGCTGATAACGTATATCAAAACATCGATAAATGATCGCTTAATCTATACATGACCTATTCCTCTTCTTTTCCGCTATACTTATTCTTCTTCTTTTCCTTGTAGAAGCTCCACACAGCTAGGTGATTTTGTGCCAGTTTGTGAATATGTTGTTGACGGGAGGATGACTTCTGTTAGTATATCTAACCTAAAAACAAGACAAGGAACAACACAGTTACATACACAAAGTAGATACTAGAAACATGAACCAAAGATAAGGGGAATATTTATTGTTGCCCGTTCTGGGTACATTACATTAAGGCGTACAAGAGGAGTACACTTGGGGGGGGGGGGGCAGAGGAAGAATTGCCACCCTGCGGGCAGCCTCACACCCTGACTCTGAGATTACTTCGACCACACGTCTGGTGGCAGGTTCGACGTCGCTTGCGCGGTCCTCTACCTCAAACGAGCGGCATTCTTTACTGGAATATCGCAGGTACAGAGCGTCCTTTGCTCGGCAACTACCACCCGAGATCGGGTGGCCCACGTATCGTTTCTAGGGATAAGCAGCTTGAGGTACCTACTTACCCCCGCTTTCTCAAGAAGCATACACTTTTCAACTCCTCCGGGTATTAGTCAGTGACAACACGGCCGGTTTGCCCGACCCGTGCGTCAGCTGTCCAGATCAGCCCGAGTTTCCGTTCCCGGGTCCACGGAGAAGCGGGTTCACCAGGTTGGTCCCTCTTCGAGGAGGCTCCCGGATAGAAGCTGCCCCGCGAGCTGAGCCGACCAAGTTGACATATACGGCAATCATAGCTCAGGCTAGACGGAACAATTATGATCCAAACACTGACAGTGTCCAGGACTAGTTGAGGGAGTGAATTGGAGGAATGAAAAAGGAAGCTGGGTCTTAAGGCAATGAAGGACTTGTGTGGGCGGCGCCTCACACCGCCGCCCACCGAGAGCGGGCCCGTCCCCAGGCATCGGTCGCGCCGAGAATGTCCACCAACAGCAAATTGCTGTCAAAAGCGGTCGTATTCAGATAATTTTTCCACCGCCCACCGCGTCAACGGGGTGGGCGGTGGAAAAATTATCGACTTTCTATATGTCGCTATAGCGATATATAGAAAGTCGAAGGGGCTATAGTCCACGCCCTATGAATTCTATCGTCTGCAAATGCGCAAGCCTCTAAACCATGCGGGCTGACCGTTATTATTATTATTTGCTTTAGTTTTATTGCAATATAGATAAATTATGAGCGGTTCTCGTCCGGGACTGTTACGCCACGTTCCTGTCCGTTTACGCGTTTGTGTTTTTCAGTCTTGAGACGAAATAGCTTCGCCCGAGACAGTCATCGAGCATACTTAAATGCCGGTCGAGTGAATCGACATAATGCTATTAAACCATTTATCAAAAGACAACCTCACGACGCTGAAACGTAAATGACCTAGTGTGTACCTAAAAACAAAGGTATTCTACTGATTCGTAAAGGCGATAAAATGTGAACAGTGTTGAAACATGGTACCGCCGCCATTCGTACTTCTCGTACGTCTCAAAATCTACTTTCCGAAAGTTAAACCTTGATAATCAACTTAGTTTCTTTTTTATAGCCGCATGAATTGGCGTTCATCAGAAGTATCAGCATCACGATTGTCATTAAAATGCGTTGACCATTAAAACATGCTGACCAATGATTGTTTAAAATCGGAAATTTTGCTCGAGTTATCGTGCGCACATACACATAAACGCACGTACACACACATGCACATTCATCTGGAGTTATAGGTTTTGCTTTTCTTTGCTATTGAAATAAGAAGAACTCCGAACTTCAATAGAGATACAGGTTCCAAATTCTTTACTACATGGAATGCTTTCCTTGAAATGTTCTCATAGCCTATCCTAAGCGCAAAGACGTGAAACAAGATTTTGATTGTGCACAGCTAATTTTCAAAATTCGCGCGCGCCACTCCCCCCCCCCCCCCTCCTGCCACAATCTACATTGTAATCGCAGTACCTAGTTTATTGCTTACCCGCAGAACAATGGATGACAACTAACAGCATTTCGGTCCATCCTGGACAACTGCGGTTGCAACATCGCCGAATCGTTGGGTGCTACAAACTTCACACGGTAAATCCGTTTTTGTCTAGTTTATATAATCGGAAATCCACACTGTATAACAACATATGTATTTATTTTCATCACATTTATACATAAAAACAATTTTTATAAAAAATCACCATAAATTAAAAGATTTCAGATTTTTCTTATTACCAATTACATTATGCAGGGATACGATTATACAGGGTGTATTTTCTTTAGATGTACAATCAGGTTTGATCGTCGTCCGAACCTACGATAACACTTTGCGCAAACATAATTCTTTAATTTCCTGTGTACTGTGTCTAAATGCTTTCTTAAACTTCCTTTCTCTGTAAAAGCACGATCGCAATCTCCACATGAGAACTTTTCCCCTTTTCTGTGAACTGTGTCTAAATGCTTATTCAAACTACCTTGTTGTGTAAATACACGATCGCATTCTCCACATGAGTATTTTTTCAGCTTCCTATGAACTGTGTCCAGATGTCTCTTTAAATCTCCTTGCCTTGAGAAAGTATAGTCGCATTCACCACATACAAATTTCTTTAATTTCAAATGAACACCAGTAATGTGTCGTTTTAAATCACTTTTAACTAAAAACGCCCTGTCGCACTCCGGACAAACATTTGATTTGACACGTTCACCGCTAGTCATAGTCAATCTAGGGGATCTAGATCTACTGTCATTAATATTACTACTTTCAGATAGTCCACGAATGATTGGTTCTGGCTTTATGAATAGAGTCCCACCTTCGTTGAATTCAAGCACATTCCCTCGTCCATCTGGTATGAAATCGCTTAGAGGAATAATTGAATCTGTATCGTCGGAATCGAACTCCGTTTTAATGGCGACATCTACTTCAATCTTAACAGTCATGTTGCAGTATTCGTCCACAATGTTCTCACTCATCTTCATATGAAAAAAAATATTGTTTTCGAAAGAAAAAAATATTGTTTCAGAAAATACGTGAGAATTTCATATAAAATGCGTTTGACTCAATATTATAGGACAGTTAAATGATTGCAATTGCAGATATGGACTCGCCAAAGAATACGATTTGACAGCTGTCATTTTTCAAGAAGTTGGCAATTTAAGTAATCATTTTGATTGTTACCAGTGTGGAAATTTTATATTTTTTATTCAGGGTTCTTTTTTACCTTAAGTGATATAATTGCAGATCGCTGTTGAGAGACCTCTATTATGCTATTATTGCAGGCTAGTGATAATAGCATCACAATCGTTATCACAGGTTGTTGATAATAGCACCAAATAGAAGAATCTGTCAAACGTTCGTTTAGTCATTGAAGAGGAGCGAGTGGATTAAAGGAGGTAGTGTAGCTTAATTTTATAAAAAGTGGCAAACAAGGAAAAAAGACACAGAAAAAAACACAAAGATTTTTCGAGATATCTAATTGCGGTTTCTATACATAAATAGTTATGTTTAATAATATTAAAAATTATAAACTTCATCAGAGTCTATAGTCGCCGCATTACAAAGTCGTCACTATGTTAGGATTATGCGATCTCTTTCGCACTTGCATAGCCTTGCGGAGAGTGACCGCAGGTACCTGCCGGTCGGTCACCGAAATTTTATGACCCCAGTGACCACTTTGTGATGCGGCGACTTTAACATAATTATGCCATCCTTACCTACTTAAACCGCTACTAATCCTAATACTTAAAGAAGATACCACGTTTATATTATTTTCTTTTCGTTTTTTAATGTAATGAATGTGTTCAGATTTTTTTTATAAAAAAGCAATGCTTTTGATTTTTACTTACAGCTTGTATCACGTAAAAAATCAATGCGTCTGATTTATACTTACATCTTGTATCACGTAAAAAAATTAGCCATGCGTCTGTTTCATACTTACAGCTTGTTTCACGAAGGCGTAGGTGCTTTAATTTCAGGGGTATGTTGGAGGGGTCCAGGGGGAGCGTTATAGGCACTTCTGATGATCAAGCAGCAACCAAGCTGCGTGGAACTGCCACAAATAAAAGAACAAAGACGCGTCTCGCCCTTCTGATGGTAAAGAAGCTCACCTAAAGTGTCCCATTACAATTTTTGTGAGTTCACTCTCGCCGCGCGTAGCCCCGGTAAAAGAGATTCGCTCCAATAAAATGAAATTTTTAAGTAACAGTGCATCCTTATAATTGTAGGTAGGTATATAAAATTAGAAATGTTTTCGTCATGTCAATGAAATTAAAGTCAAATTCAAATCGTGGGGGTATTTGAATATGCGTCTCTGGAACGCATTTTTGGCGGGTGTACCGCGTGCCGCGCGATAGGAGCTGAGTAGGGACTCACCCGCTCGCGGCTGCGCCATCTCACGCTGTTGCGTAAGTAGCCCCACCGCAGGGCGAAACCTTTACGGAGGTTTTCTACAGAATTTTATTGCCGAGGCTACCGCATGGTACGACATGTTTAAGACAGATGAAGCGAGTGATGCGGCCTCAAATGATTCCCTTGTTGAATACGCAGATTTGATTGATCAAGTTACCCCGTTTTACCCAACGGTGTGCGAGGTAATCAAGATTGGCTTAACTATTCCAGCGACAAAATGTAGCATTGAACGTTCATTTAGTACCTACGTTACGGCGCGTGTCAAGACGCGGTACGACACGGCGTGTGCATACGAAAACGGTAGAGGAGGACACATAATTTATTGTTGAACAAATTTGGATAATAACCTAGACGTCTTAAGTTTTTATTCAACTAGTGACTTTAATAATAACAATATTATGGCAATCATTTTCTTTGTATTTTCTTTTATGGCAGGGGGGTGCAAATGCACTCCCTTGCATCGCCCTCCCGGTGCCCACGATGCCAGGCCAGATGATCTCACAGCCGTCGCCATAGATCTCTACGAACCAAACTCGGATTTAGATCAAATATCTACTTGGGCTATAAAATATGGCATCATTATAAATCCAAAGATTTGAAGCAGAATTGAAGCCGCTTCAATTCTGTCGCGCACACTGCAGCGCCTAGTGGGGCCTCCTGCTTTGGGAGAGCGCTCGGAATAGTGCACTAGAAAGTGGACGCCATAAAACAGAAAATTACGACGGTGCGAGCCTTCCTGCAGGAGCAACAGGTCGACGTCCTCCTCGTTTCGGAGACGAAGCTCTTTAAGTCCGACTCGATGAGCATGCCCAACTTCATCGTGTACAATGCGACGTGTACATCATGATACAACGGTCGGACAACGCGCGGTAGGAAGTCGCGCGTACAGGGGCACCGCTGTCTTGGTTAGGAGGAAGACGTTCCACGAACGAGTAATCATGTCGCAAATAGACTCGCTGTACGCAACGGGCATCCAGCTGAGAGCCGGCGGAGTAGGCTTGCGGTTATTTGGATATTTTAGTCTTCTCCCTCGAGCGTATAGCATAGTTTTAATCTATCATTTGACGGTGTAACTATTCCCCTGTTCTGTACAATAGCGAACGTTTTTTTCATTTCGCTTAATCACCTTGAATGGCCCTCTGTACGGTGCTTGGAGTAGGGTTTTCTGATGGTGTACTCTCTTTAAAAAACGTGGGTTGCCTTTTTCAAGTCTAGATGTATGATATTTTTAAGCTATTGCATAGCTTTTATCGCGGGCCTAGGCCAGCGCGGCGACCGAATGAAGAAATTTCTTAACGAAAATTAATGATTTTAAACTGATAATTACGTCTAAACGAGTACTGCTTACGATTCGAAAAAAATATATGTTAAACAAGAACATTTTCCTAATATTCTTAGCTTTGAATATTTTAGATTTTGTTTATATTACATAGTGTAATTAATTTGTGAAATTAGGTCTAACCGAACACAAAAACGACTATAACGCAAATACTATCTGGCGTATTATTATGAAACCTGCACCATTTTAAAGATAATTTAATTATCTATCTTTTTATCTACGAATTTTTTCGAATAGTCAAAGAATAATATCCGTTTTTTTGCTTTATCGAATAAAATTCGTGCGCGGCGCTCTATCGGATCACGTTTAAATTATTCCGAATTTGCTTACGCAGCCGCAAATGATTCGGAATAATTTCAACGTTTTCCGATAGAGCGCAGTTATTCAGTTCAGAAATAATTTTTTTTTATATCATTTCATAATTGTTTTCTTATCGGTCACCACGCTCAAAAAGTGTAACTTGAATTAATATTAAAGAAAAAACTTGAATTAATATCAAAGAAAAAAAAATACTGCATAAATAAAATAAATTAATAATTATAGTTGCATAAGTTGTTAAAAAATGCTATGCAATAGCTTTACCGCGGCAGTACCCGAGTGCCACACGTATTTTTTTACCAAAATTATGGCAGTACCGAAGTGGACACCATTTACGAGATCCAATAGGCTTTCGAAAATGACGTCATGAGCATCTCACGGATAAAGGAGTGGTAAAACCGCTTCAAAGATGGCCGCTCATCAGTGAGCAGCGACACCCGTCCCGGTAAGCCATCCGAAATGACAATTTCACTGACTAAGTGTAAACTTTGGTCATGCAAGATCCCGTATCCCCGGCATACCGTAGTAACTACGGCGTAGTTCATCAGACTTCCTACTCTCTAGACAAGGCCCTTGTCATTTTTGACTAATACAGTTAAAAATATTTAAAAAGTTATTCTAATTGTTTAAAAAAATAGCTGTAGAATACATTTTTTCTTACGTCTGCCAGGGTGACAAACTATAAAGTTCGTTGAAGCATCCTGAGTTGGCGGGTTCGCCCGTAGCTTTGACACCAATACTGTCATAAGAAGCTACTCTTCTATACCCCCACCCCCCTCGGCTATTCGCTGATTGAGCAAAGACCGGTAAACCGACCAGTGCATCATCCACCTGGGGCCGCCCGAGGTATTCCTCCAGATCCGCCGCACATCGGTTTCACCAAGTTAAGCCCCTCTTCGGGGAAGCTGCCGGATGAGAGTTGAACCGTAAGTCGGACCTACAAACGTTACCAGAACTCTTTATCAGGCCCGAGCTGCACAGCCCCATTAGGAAGACAACTACAGAACTATGTAGACAAAAAATGCTAAAAAATGTATTCGTCGAAATTTACATACAACGTGCTTACAAATACATCTTTAATATTTCAAGCACGTCCTTTCTCCTCAGCAAAATGGATTTGTTCCTAAGAGATCGGTTGATACCAATCTCATGCACTATATCGACGACTTAAGTAATGTAACAACCATCGCAAATAGGTCGACGTCATATATACAGATTTTTCAAAAAGTTTTCGATAAGGTGGATCATTCCATCCTCTTTCGGAAGCTTGGCGAGATCGGCATTCACGGAGACTTGTTGCGGTGGTTGAAGTCCTATCAAGGGATTGAGCCATCTGCAATCGGTCACATCTAGAGTTCCTCAGGGGTCAAGCGTGGTCCTCTATTTTTAAAAAAATATTTATCAATAATCTTCCAAATAAATGAAATTGTATTTTTTTATTATAAGCCGATATAAACGATTACTTAAAATTCAAACAGACCTTCATTCACATTTTGCATGGTACTTTGAGAACGATATGGCCTTAAATATATATAAATTAAATGCTACTGTGTCACATTTTCTAGAGATCGTAACACAATTTCTAGGGATCGTAACACAATGTGGATAATATTCGCGAGTTAGGAATTATGTTTGATTCTAATCTCACATTTATAATACATAGAAAATATGAAAGGTATTATAAAGCAAATAAAATGCTAGGATTTATAACGAGATTACAAGTGGTTCAAAATTCCTCATAGTTTAATGCGGCTCTATCTTTCATTAGTGCGCTACCATTTAGAATTTAGTTCGTTAATATGGAATCTTATTTTATGACATATTCAGATAGAATTGAATCAATCTAAAAGATTTTTTTTTTGAGAATACTTACTATCAGGATGTGGCCTAAAACACCAGCTCACAGACTATGAAGCGAGACTTCAAAAATTCGAAATTGTACAACTTTGCAAATGCCGACAACTGATCGACTTCCGGTCGACGTTTGCTTTTTGACGAAATTTCGTTTAATGTTTTGCCAAAAAATTTGGGGACTCCCGACCTCTTTCGACTGCCAATAGCAAACAACAATACAGGGTATTACAACGTCATCCCTCGCATATGTCGTATGTATATCTTCACAAGGACAATCGTATCGACATATTCAATGATAGCCTTCAGCAATTCAAACAAAATGTTCTAAAACTTTTCAAAGAAGATTCGATAATTTCATTTTCTCTATAATGTTAAGTATCTTAAATCCCTTTTTTTGTATTTAATAATAAATAATGGTTAAGACGTATTCTATTTTATATAATAAATGCGTAAGCTGTACATTCGAATTATCGAAGCATTGATAAAATTATATAAATTTCATCTTAATATAACTAGCAAGCAATGGCAATGTTTTGCTTGACAAACAATAAAGAAATTATAGGCTGTCCATATATTACGTCATTTGACATTAAGGGAGGGGGAGTTGGATCAGCGGATGATGGTAGCTTGACGTCGGAGGGAGGGGGGGGGGTTCCTGCCAAAAATGACATCATTACTCGCTAATCTTTTATGACCCCAAAATAACAAAAGATAGTATTCTTCAACTATTTTGTGGGTGCACGCACTGCGCGCTCCTCCATCTGGCCTCACGATGGCACAGACAAGATCACGGGGCTGGCACCGATGTTGAGTGGGCTGAGGCCGATGATGACAAAGTGAACGAACCAAGCCCAGAAACCCGGAACCTATTTCATAATAATACCTATGATTCGGAATTTACAGGAATGGGTGGAGTCGCCATATGGGCTAATGTTACTGACAAATATTAAATAAGAAACCAATTATAGTTTATTCAATATTTATTAATTTATTTTTTAAATACATTATAAATTACGGTTACGTTTTTTAGGAAAAATATTCTTAAAGTGAACAACTGGGGGGTCATTCGAATATGACGAT
>JAOPUG010158287.1:0-11254 GCA_027564375.1 Micropterix facetella | reverse complement strand
ATGTGTGTTTTAGCATTTAGATACTAAAATGTGATGTTTATGTCAAATGTGCCGCAGTGGTCAATCCCTGCAGTGCAAGAAACGATATTACAATGATACATTTATCGTGGCGGCAATCATCGGGAATAAGTTGCACGAAGCTGGTAATCAGGAGCGAGATGTGGCGGCCTCTCTCTCTCTCTTTCTATCTCTCTGTCTCTTTCTCTATCATGCCCGGGCGAGTTCACTCCTTTTATCCATCGCTAGCTCGAAGGTCCGCGCTGAAAAACACTAATTGCAACCTTCTCCGCCGCCATTATCCTCAATTAACCTCGTCGCTGATCGGACCGATCATTTTTCGTTTGACTTATTGCCGATCCGCCGATCACTGAGTTCTGTTCTCTTACAACGCAGAGCGAGCGAGAGGTCGAAGAAAAAGGTAGCAAGAGATTTAAATAAAAAATATACTATCTGTTTGCAATACAGTTGATGTGACATGCGAACTAGCGACAGGGAATTCTGAGTTATTTCTGGACACTAATAATAATAACGAATTTTCTTCATTTGAACGTAGACTAAACTTATGTACCTATACATAAATCAATCAATATAATAATTTTACATCTAAATAACCATTAAGTAAAAAGAGCAGTCAGGTAAGCAAAAATATAAAGACTTCATATGTATTGTTGCTAATAAAAATACTTGCTTTACAAAATTTCTGAAGAGTAGGTAATTCCTAATTTCCCGAAATCTGTGGATATTCTTTGGCCCTAATTTGCGGCTTGAAAAATACTTCAGAATAATACAGACTCGTCTTAATAATACAGAGTTCGGAAGTACCATCGCGTCAAAATCAAGATCTTTATTGTAAATTTTTTAATATTTTCTATTATGAACTTTGACGACATTGTGTCCCGACCGTCTTTTTATAGGATACCTGAGAGGCGGCTGTAGAGAATTCAAAATTCTTGCGTTAAGCTTCTACTTCAATACTTCTTCTCGTTTTCACGTATCTCCATTCCTCACCAGTGTATGTAGTGTATGCTAAACATTACAGAGACGGCTACTTCAACTCGCAACCTATGTACTAAGCCTGTCAGAGCAACCGTAACACCTCCACTCACTGATCAACTGTTTCCGGAACCTACACACATTCCACTTGAGCACGTGAGTACCGCCATTATCCCAAAGTAAATAATGACAAGTTTTAAGGAGAGTTTTCCTACTATTCGATGGCTGTGTCTAATCGGCTGGGGGCGACGTTACTTTAAAGCTAATACAAGGAAATGCTAATGCCTGAAGGCCACGAATAATGACGGTATGTCTTGAAAATAAGGTTAGTTGATCTGAGTATATTTGCATTCCATTTCTGGTTTTGTAGATTAATCCTATGGTCTTTATTCAAGGATTCCCTAACTTATCCAGATCGTGGCGCCCTTAAGAAATTCTTTTAGATTTCTCATAGATATTCTCACGGCAGCCCAGCATATAATTGCCTCTATTCCCATTGGTAAAGGTGCGAAATACAAGCATTTTGCATTCTTAAAATATACATACAAAGACGAACAATTCACATGTTTTTTTTGTTAGTAAGTTACTTTGTCAGACGTTTCGGAGTCCGTGACTCCTTCCTCAGCGGCCAGAAGAATACTGGTTAGCGCACTTGCCACCTGGTACCAGCAATTCTTCAGCCGTCATAGTGGGGGGGGGGGGGGGTAAGTGGCGGGAACATATTGAAATACATGGAAATATATTGAATATATTGAAAACATGGGAACTATGCCACATTTGGGTCTTCGGTGCATGCCAAGGTAAAGGTCACATACAGCACTAAACAAAACACACCAACGCACGTTTGAGTCGCTTATCGCCCGCCGCTTTAACCCCTACTAGAGCGCCAATCTTTCAGTGGATCGCCGAAGTCCACTTCGGCAGTTTATACGGAGTGCGACTATCTATATATGTATATATATAGTTAAGGGGATGATTATAAAAAAAATGATACTAAAGGTCACTATGTTCGCCACTATGTAGCGAAGGAGACCCATGATCGGATTTGGGAATGCTTTAAGTTTAAGCGAGATTGGTTGGATGTCTCTGACTTGCGGAAAGAGAAGTAGGTTTACTGGCCAATTACACTAGTTAAGCTCACCTTTCATCCAACCATCTCTAAAACTAAGCAATCATCCACTCTGAAAATAAAATCACCCGTTTAGACCTTAATTCAAGTGGAGTAACAATGAAAATGTAATTATTTGATGAAATTTCAGCATACTCCGAGTTGAAAAAATTGAAATTTTGAATGTGAAATTCACTGCTTTTTTTATTTATTTCTAAAAGGTGATATGAGGAAGCTACAATCAATGTTAGTGAGCCAAAAATTTTTCCTTTTCCGAAAATAAAAATCAGTACCGAAAGGAAGCCATTTTGACACCATTGATAAAATATTTTCGAAATACTGGGCATCTCGGATTGAGATGCACTACATTGTAATATTCATGTCTCTTTCAGCTAGTACACTTTATGAAAGTATCGTTTCCATATCTCGACATAAGGGTCGATCAAATCGAGACAAATTATTTTGATGTTTTTGTTAAGTCCTTCTACGGTTTGTGAAAAGGCAAAAGCATCTTAACGAGTTCAATTTAACTAGATAATGCTGTAATTGATGAAATACTACAAATTTATTTAGTTAGTGAAGTCGATCGTCCATAATGCACTTATAATAAGTGGATTGAAGGGACGCAATAAGTGATAATAATAGAGATAGTTATAATAAGTGGATTGAAGGGGCGCAATCTAATGGTATATTGTTTGTACTTCTACAGGTCGGCCTAAAGAGAAATATGGGTTCGTTTCTGATTCATCTGGTTGTGGTAGCCGCTTCGGTGGCAGCTGCGGTCACGGCTCTACCTGCTTCATGGGGGGTAAGTACTTTAATCACATTATTTTATATTACTGATTTGATTTTATTTGATATAATACTTCAAAAAAAATTCTTTTTTTTTTTTTTTAAAGAAATGTTTGATTTCATTTAAGTGGAATATTTTCATAAGGATTTCAGAATTGTGGACAGGTTGAAGTGGCTCTTAAGTCAGCCTTAAGTGTATGTTATTCCTAAAAGTTATTACTTTGATTAAACCTACATATATTAAATTACTCTTTGATTATGATTAATTTAAAAAAATACAATTCGCCATTATTTTAAATATTCTCGTGTGCCTCTGCGAACAAGCAACGAGTTAAATCATAAGAATAGACCGACCATCAAGTACTGCTATCTAGAGCAATTGAAAATGATATATTTTATTTATTTATACAAATGCAATTATACAAATGTACATACATATACAAATGCAAGAGCACAAAAGAAAAGGAATTTACGATGCAGCAAATAGTATTATTTGCTTCTAAATTTAGTTATAAATCTGTCTAAGCCCAGTTTAAATAGTGCTTAATAAAATGTACACGTCTGTTTATCTAATATGCTCAGTAGGTAAAGTGTAACCGAGCCCGCCTCCCTGGAAATTGCTATGATAAGGCGAGCTCACATTCTGAGTCTTATTGTAATGCCGGGGTTGTGTAAAAAAGAAAAAAAAGAAACATATTATGTTATATATTTTAAATAACATTTTAACCGCAGATCATATTCTACCAATGTGATACCGCCCTTTTGCGGTATTGGTCGTGCGTCGCATTCATACGAAACTAATTTTACTTCGGCTACCCAAGTGGCCAAGTCTTGAAATCCTGAGCGAAAAATATCAGTATGCACGATAACTCAAGTAAACTACGTCCGATTTAGAAAAAATCTTTCGGCAATCGATAATTAGGGCGCATCCACAGAGCCCAGTTAAGTTTTTAGTATGTACGTCCTACGGTATTTTTTATTGTAATAAATACAATAATATTACAATTAATTCATGTGTCACTGCGCGAGCGCTGGAGTATCAGGTGAACACACACGCTGTGGCAGTGCATTTACACATGATTACGTTATTCGCCACGCCCCGGAAGCCCGCGCGAGAGCGAGACGCAGTGCTTCAATTGGCATCGCCCAAAATAGTTGCGGGCGACTCGTGTGACGCGTGCCCACGCCTCTTGCGTCACGTCGTATGAGCGCCTAATATCGACGCGAAGAAATAACTAGCCATGTGTTAGATAGATAACATTAATGGTGGAGATAGCTGGAGATTTTTGAAATCGAACGTAGTTTACTCGAGTTATCGTGCATAGTAACAAAACCTCGCAGGACTGTAAGAAGACTTGGCTACCCCGTGGAGGGGGGGGGGGTAAATGTTCAACTAGGTATAATATGTTATATTAATAGTTAGATTAAGGTTTAAAAATTAAAATAATAAAAGATTTATCGACGGAAGAATATCTATGAAAACGAGACAAAATGGCTTTATGAGTTTTATATTATGCTTTTTATCCCTAAAATAACATATTTTTCTAAAATTTTCGCGTAAAATAAAGTGAGTTTGCGAAGATTGGAAGATATTTTTATATTCCAAATCTTGCTCAGTTTTGTTACTATGCACGATAACTCGAGTTAACTACTTTCGATTTAAAAAAATATTTTAACAATCCACATGTATGCCAATGCACAAAGCCCAGTTAATTTTTGGGTTTATATAACCTAAGGTACATTTTTATTCTAATAAATAAAATACAATTCATTGAGTTGTGTTTTTGCGCGCGCGTTGAGCTATCAGGGAACATACTAGATAAGGCGATCATATACGCGCAGCTCGCCAGCGAGCAATTAAAAAAATCTTTTGGTTATCGATAGTTATGGCCAATCTGCAGAGCCTAAGCCCCTCTGCCGCCCGAGGCGAGGAGCGCTGTCTTCCACTGCCGAGGCAGTCACCGAGGCCCACTCGGATGCCTGATTTATGCGCAAAGTCTAGAAAAAGTCACATGAGGCTAGGGACTATCAACCACACAAAAATTTTCGAAAGTTTTTTCTCTCAGAGCAATTAAAGCGAATAAATATTTGGGGCGTTATGAGATTTACCTCTGACGTTACATTTTAACCCCTTCTATACAGTAATTATTCTTCATTAAGGGAATCATTACAGGAGTGGCACAATGGATCTCTATTGGTTTACGTGCTCAGCTCAGGTAGGTATTTTAAATTACCCTGAACATTTTAATATAGTATACATACATCCAAGAAAATAATCATATGGGCCGAAGTTTGACAAACCCTTGGGTTTTCCTCCTGCCCCAGTTTTACATTAAAAAAGTAACACTTCAAAATTCACTGAGTAAAAGGGCACCTCAAAATTTAGCCACAGTATAGAGGATTTTGCAATAATAATAAATTCAAAGAACATAAAACCTTAGAGTCAAAGAGCATGAAACCCGAAGCGAAGCTTTCAGTAAATATGACCCCATTGGACCCAGAGATTCTGCCCCTAACGGCTAACCCAATCGTCGGATAGTAAGAGAAACTGCCTTGGAAACTAGTCATTTTGTGTTCCGGAATATATATAGCTAGTTATTCTCGTGCCCGCGTAGTCATGTAAGTAAGGAGGCTGTATGTAAGTAACGAGGCTGTTTACAGCAAAATATTTATTGAACGCACATAGCTTGCATGGTGGATCTGTCTTCTTTTCTTCATTTTCAAAATAGCACATCTGCTAAAGAATAGCAATACAAGGTGACAGGTGGTATTCTAAAACAAAACGCAGCACGCGCATTTTGTATTATCTGGAAATTCCGGCCTATATTTCTATACCGATACGGTCCGTATACAACAGTGGTTACGAAAAATAAAATACATGTCCAGGTCGGTGACGATACGACTAATTATAGATTGTGGTCGCAAACTTCTATTTGTAAGAGACAGCTCTCTATGATGATGACGTAGTGTCTCAAAGCAGAACATTCCTGCGTTTACACCAGTCATTTCTATGGTGTGATTTCAAGCTGGCCTAATTGGCATTCGCTCCTTTGTGAGAGCGGCGCGGCAGCGGCGGCATTTTTCACATTGGATCGGGTGTCGAGCCTGCAGCCGGCCGCTCCTTGTATCAATTAGCTTGAAAGAAGGCCGCTTTGAACGTTGAAATTTTCATTAGAGGCTGATAGGTCTTCCACGAGTGCGCGTGAACTGCTCGCCCGGACGGCGGCGCCGCGACGCCTGCCAGCCTTTCGTGCCCTTTGAGGCGGTTTCCTTCGACGTAGCTCCCTCGCTCTCTCGCTGCACCAGTGGACGCAGCGGGAACTTTTCAAATCCTTTTGCCGCCTGACCCGTTAGGAATTCTGCGGTCAGACGCGGTGCCGCTTTATTTTATTTATGAGAAAAAACTTAAATCGGTAATTTTCCAGAGCGGCGAATTGAGTAGAATCAAACCGAACCGTAAATATGGGTTCCTGATTTGAGAGTGAAATACCACAAATTTCAATATACTTTCGATAAAATGTTATATTTTTCCGTACAATAAGCGGCAGGTATACTAGGTCGACATTGCAAGCCGCTGCTCGCGGCAAGCGTTTGGACAATTTCGTACGAATTCAACGATGTTCGAACACCCCGAGGGGCGTTAAAATGTCGTAAAAGAGATACACATAAATACGAGTAGATATATTTGTGAAAAAAAATATATTTTGAAGAAAGGGGAAGGGATCTCGTAACGATACTATATTGATGCAACAGGGCACTCATTCAATGTCTGGTATTTCTGTCTGGTGTCTGTAACATCCGTAGCCGCGTTGAAACACTGGTTCCCGTGAGATCACTAAAATTAAGCAGCGTCAGGCGTGGTCAGTACTTGGATGGGTGACCGTCCGAGTACTGCCATGTGATATTATAAAAGCCGGCTGCCTGGAAGATAATGTCGATAGACATTAAGGTGGGCCGTTGCCGTAAGGGGTATAAAAAGATCTTACGATATGCGCAGATGATCGCATGATATACACCACGATCGATGAAAGATTATCGAATTGGCATGTTGATCTCGCCTTTTTTATCGTCACTTCCGATCGCCGCTATCGTCATACAAAAAGCGACGACCGTGGGTAACGCCGCACAACGCAGTCCGCGACGACGTTTTCTCATAGTCATACATCAACTAAACAACTTTTTATAGGATACTTATTTTTGTGTATAAAAAATTACCTGAGCGTTATAGCGAAATAAAACGCTTATTCAATCGCTTATTGAGTCTATCCTTTATTATTACACAAAAAATAAAAATTCAAAAAAAATTAATTTCTTCATAATATGGAAACAAAAAAGTGAACGTTGTTTCCAAAGTGATATATCATCAAATGAATGAGTAAATGTCATCAGTAAATTTTTAAACTATTAGCTCGTCATCTTCATTTTGACGGCTTAGTGCGATCCCTCTAGAACTTTCTTGTAGAACTGCTGGGTATCGGCATTTCTGCTGATGTCGCAGTATTTTAGTAGATTTTCAACGTCTACTTTTTTTGAATTGCAATCATGTTACACTTTGGCAGCTGTGTATAGTTGGTGAAATCTCTCAAGGTTTGAACTTCTTTCTTTAGAACTTCTGCAGCTATTAGTCATCTTGAATATATAGATTGGACAGATACTTCAGCCGCGTTGTTCTCAAAACCATTTTTATTTTTCTGAAGGTAGTTTATTACTCGGGAATCTGATATGTTAAACGGTCATTTTATCTTTAGAAGCTCTTTGGCTTTAGTTTGCATGTCATAGTGTGGCAGTCCGTATCCTGTCAGGATGTCGTAGTATTCATTGGGAGAGACAATATATCCATGTCGTCTGATTTATTTCTCCACTCGTCCAAAAACTTGCCTGGCGGCATGAAGCTGGGGCCACGCATTGGAAAGAAGAGGCCTATTTTCGTGAATACTTTGCTCGTACTTACAAAATGGGCTAACATTGTCATTACAATGAAATGTTTGTTCATTACAATGTAGAGCTCAAGGGTGAAATTTTTCTACTTTGTACCATATTTTTGCTCTAAAGCAGCATCGAGAAAAAGCTGCAAGGCAGAACAATTTTATTAGCTCCTCGTTTCGCTGGTTCCGCTTGTTTGGGCGTAGGTGCAACATTTCTTATGATCCTGTTTTTTTCGTCCACGATCTACGAGGAGAATCGGAGAATTGTACTCGGAATTTTCCATAGTTTAATCGCAAACCGCCGCGAAAATAAAAGCAACGTTCATCCCGCTTCCGGACTCATGTGCAACTAAAACAAAACAATTCCGAATCTGCAATATCCTCGCCATACAGCGTTCTCATACTAGAGTGTAATGTATCGGTTTGACAAAACTCCTTTTTTGATGATATATCATTTTAAAAAAAACTCATGATTTCGGTCTGCTAAAACTATAGGTTATTAATTGCTTTCGGGAAATTTTATTTTACTATTACCTCCGGGCTTGCAAAAAGAAAAGAACCGTTAAAAAGTCAATATCGAAAATATTATGATGTATTACTCTGAGAAAACGGTCCTCGATTGGATAGTCTTCGCATCACTCCACATCCATGAGTCTCGCCAGTTGAAAGTTATTAAGGTCTTAAATTACTCGATGTAGTGCCCTTTTTTTACTTCTTTTTCTACGTCTTGTTGTCCAAATGTTCTTATTTTCATGCGTTATTTTTTTACCCACTATTCTTTCCTCTGGAATTCTTTGGCCTAATGTAAAAAACTTGTTAAATTTTTGCTAACTTTTTCAATACAGGGAAGAAAAATTCCTATAGAAATTGGTAGTCGAAGGGCGTGCAATCCTGAAATCTCCTCTTGCTAAGCAAATCTCGTAATATTATGCAAACTTTAATGTAATCAGCAGAAAAACATCGTAATTGTACTTTAAATTAAAAATCTCTTAAAGTACCGCAGAACAGAAAATCTTAAAATTTCATACTAAATATCAATATTTGCAAGCGATAAACCCGCGAATACCTTCCGGTAAATAAATTTGCTTTTCCTTAAAATGATATATTAATAAATTTTAATAATAATTAGTGGTTTATTATCAGAATCCGAAACATCAAAAGAAACTTACTTTTAAATTATTTATTTATTCATCTGCAATATATTTTTATCACAAGAATAATCTTTTATACCCTTAATTAAGTTTTATTAATTTCATATCCGTTTTAATTCGGCTGTAATCTCTTAACCCACTAAAACTGTAGCTTATGTTTTATTGAATAAAAAATATCACATAAATTTCTTCATGGTAATTCATTGCGCCGCAACAGGGTTAATGTATACTGAAAATTAAAATTAAATTGAATGAGTCATTACGTACTATGGTCGTTAAATTCTTTAAACAACAATTTTAACAGGCAAAGTTCGATTGATCTCACTCCACGCATTTAGATTGACCACGCTTTTCTCTGACTGAGCCAAAGCTAAGAGGTAAACAAAATTTCTTTTCTACTAAACCACTTATAAGCCAGGTTAATGCGCTTTTCTGGGAGTAAGAGGTTTAATTTAGAAATAGATGGATGCCAAGATTTGCGGCTTAAGTTACTTCAACCTGGCATCTTGGCATATACAGTATTGTTCGAATTAATGTGAACACAAGTGATAAGAACACAATAGAATTTAAGTTGTTTTAATAGAAAATGTGTCCTCCCTTTCATAATATCTCCAACACGTTTTAGCATAAAATCGACAAGTTTTTTTACAGTTTTCTGATATTTGCTGGTTTCAAAACCATGTATGGATTACAGCTTCAATCAATTTTGTTTTTGTTGTGCGATCTGTTTTACGAAGTCTATTTTTCATAAAATCCCACATATTTTCAATGGGATTAAGGTCCGGTGAGTTACCTGGCCATTCAAGGGATGATATCTTTTTGTCCTTGAAATATTTCATCACGATCCTGGACACGTGGCATGGAGTTGAATCTTGTTGAAAAACTCTTGACCGTTGGCATCAATTTTTCTTGGTTTAGCTTTCAATCTCTCTTCTAGCAAGTCCCTGTAATTTTGAAAGTTCATCATCCCTTCGATCGGCACAAGGTATCTGGTACCTTTATAAGAAAATCAGCCCCAAAACATCTTCTTTAACGGATGTTTAACTGTTTGATCAATATGATCTGTCGTAATCTTTTCGTTGTCACTATTTGTAACGAAACTAGATCGCTGTCCTTGTACCAAAATATGGCTCTCATCTGAGAACAACACTTTTCTCCAGGTCGTTTTCGTACGGTGGAGTCATGAATAATAACTCCAGCGTATGCTAAGTCTTGCTGAAGGTTTTGGCTGGTTTTCCTAGGGTTTAGTTTACTTTTTCTAATTAAAAAAAGCTTCGTACCTTACTGTTGTCATTCATTTCCTTCCACATTTCCCTTTTATGTTCACTTCAATCGTCCTAACGTCCTTTTCTACTGCAAAATCTTGTTGACAGCTCCTAAACTTACAACACTTTCCTTGGCAATATCTCTTTGATTAATTGATGTATGTTTATTCAAAGTCACAATTTTAGTGCGCTTTTTGGGAGTAATATCCATCTTCACAAATAAAAAGCAAATAAAGCCTTAATTCACTCAAAACATAATAATTCTTAAAAACAACAAATGCACCGCGTCTGTAGCTTGCAATGTATCATTACTTACTAACTGAAAGTACAGTAAAACAAAATTGCCACTCCTTTGACATAAAAGAGTCGCCAACAGTGAAAAAAAAGGCAAAATTGTGAAGGCAAATTTGATGTGTTCTCATTAATTAGAACAATACTCTATCCTCTACCTGAAGATATACTATTTTACTATTTTCTCTCTCTTCTCGACCGAAAACTATGTAGCGAAGTCAAGGCTTCGTTGCTAAATCAGATCGAACGTAGCCCGGTTCCTTTTCTCTTCTTTTAACAGTTAAAGGTGGCCACCCTTCACAATATTCACATCTCAAATACGAGAAACTAAGACAGGAATAAAAATGTGATAATTGCTTCAATAATAAGAGAACGTCTGCTAGGGTATTGTGGGGACGTCACATACTACATGCGCCCAGGCATTTATTTATTTAAGGACACGCCGATAGAAATATGGGTATTAACCTTTTATAAATTCGAGAAGGAGGTGGACTAGTCTCACAAAATAACAATGACGCACTCCAAATGCACACCGAGAGATCACCGCAGTGGAGATGTTATCAAGGTGATCAAAACATAACCGGCAGGCCGTAAAGATATAACTCTCCCTAGGCCTACATTATTCCAAAAATCATTTTTGTATATTAGTTTTAACTGTTTAGGGCACTGCCAGAATCAACAATAAAGATGACTAAATAGTTTTGGAAAAATGCCTCAAAATCAAACTTT